>VMDO01015326.1:0-46274 GCA_007922755.1 Pedetes capensis | reverse complement strand
AAATATGACTGTTATTCAAATTTATGCGCCCACCACTAAGGCCACAAATGAAGAAAGGGAAGACTTCTATCAGCTTCTGCAATCTGTAATAGATCAAACATGCAATCAAGACATACTGATAATCACTGGTGACTGGAATGCAAAGGTTGGAAACAAAGAAGGCGGCTCAGTAGTTGGAAAATATGGTCTTGGTGACAGAAACGAAGCTGGAGATCACATGATAGAATTTTGTCAGACCAGTGACCTTTTCATTACAAATACAGTTTTTTCAACATCATAAACAGAGACTATACACATGGACTTCACCAGACGGAACATACAGGAATCAAATTGACAACATATGTGGAAAGAGACCATGGAAAAGCTCTATACAAAATGTCAAAACAAGACCAGGTGCTGACTGTGGATCAGACCATCAACTTCTCATATGCAAGTTCAAACTGAAGCTGAAGAAAATTAGAATAAGTATACGAGAGCCACGGTATGACCTTGAGTATATCCCACCTGAGTTCAGAGACCACCTCAAAAATAGGTTTAATGAATTAGACACAAATGATAGGAGACCAGAAGTGTTGTGTCATGACATAAAAGATATCATTCAAGAAGGAAGCAAAAAGTTCTTAAAAAGACAAGAAAAAAAGAAAAGACCAAATTACATGTCAAAAGAGACAGTAGAACTTGCCCTTGAACATCGAGAAGCTAAAGTAAAAGGAAGACATGATGAAGTTAAGGAAGTAAACAGAAGATTTCAGAAGGCAGCTTGAGAAGACAAAAACAAATATTATAATGACATGTGCAAGGAGCTAGAGGCAGAAAACCAAAAGGGAGGAACACGCTCTGTTTCTCAAGCTTAAGGAAGTGAAGAAAAAATTCAAGCCTTGAGTGGCAGTAGTAAAAGATTCTACAGGGAAAATATTAAATGATGCAGAAAACATCAAAAGAAGATGGGAAGAATACACAGAATCATTATACAAGAAAGAATTGGTAGATGACCAACCATTCCAAGAGGTTGCATATGAAGAGGAACCAATGGTGTTGAAGGATGAAGTGGAAGCTGCCTCGAAAGATCTAGCAAAACGCAAGACTCCAGGAATTGATAGGACACCAATAGAGATGTTTCAACAAACAGATGCAGCACTGGAGGTGTTAAAATGTTTGTGCCAACAGATTTGGAAAACAGCTACTTGGCCAACTAACTGGAAGTGATCCATATTTGTGCCTATTCCCAAAAAAGGGATCCAACTGAATGTGTATTATTGGACAATATCATTAATCTCGCATACCAGCAAAATTCTACTAAAGATCATTCAGAAGTGACTGCAGCAGTATATAGACAGGGAATTACTGGAAAATCAAGCAGGATTCCAAAGAGGACAGGGAACCAGGGACATCATTGCTGATGTCAGGTGGATATTAGCTGAAAGCAGAGAATATCAAAAAGATGTCTATCTATGTTTTATTGATTATGCAAAGGCATTTGATTGTGTGGATCATAACAAATTATGGATAACACTTCAGAAAATGGGAATACCAGAACACCTAATTGTGCTCATGAGAAATCTGTACATGAATCAGGAGGCAGTTGTTCGAATAGAACAAGGAAACACTGAGTGGTTTAAAGTTGAGAAAGGTGTGTGTCAGGGCTGTATACTTTCACCCTATCTCTGCAATTCATACGCTGAGCAAATAATCCGAGAAGCTGGACTTTATGAGGAAGAATGTGTCATCCAGATTGGAGGAAGACTCATTAACAACCTGCATTATGCAGATGACACAACTCTGGTTGCTGAAAGTGAAGAGGATTTGAAACATTTACTGATGAAGATCAAAGATCATAGCCTTCAACATGGGTTACGACTAAACATCAACAAAACAAAAATCCTTATGACTTGGTCAGCATGCAACTTCACAATAAATGGAGACAAGATTGAGGTTGTCCAAGATTTTGCTTTGTTTGGCTCTATAATCAACACCTGTGGAAGCAGCAGTCAAGAAATCAGAAGATGCATTGTTCTAGAAAAAAGCTGTTATAAAAGATATCTTTAGAGTATTGAAAAGCAAAGATGTCACATTGAAGACGAAGGTGCACCTGACTCATGCCATGGTATTTTCAGTCGCATCATATGGGTATGAAAGCTGGACATTGAACAAGGGGGACAGAAAAAGAATTGATGCTTTTGAATTGTGGTGGTGGAGACATCTATTGAATATACCATGGACTGCCAAAAGAACCAACAGATCTGTCCTAGAAGAAGTGCAACCAGAGTGCTCCTTGGAAGCAAGAATGTAGTCAGGATGGATCAATCCCTGGAGAAGGACATCATGTTTGGGAGAGTGGCAGGTCAACCCAAAAGAGGAAAACCCTCCACCGATGGATTGACACAGTGTCTGCAACAATGGGCTTAAACATAAATAAGATCGTGTGCCTGGCACAGAATCAGCAAGTGTTTCCATCTGCTGTACATAGGGTCGCTATGAGTCGGACTCGACTCGACGGCACCTAACAACAACAACAACAACAACAACTACAACAACAACAACAACAACAAGTACTATTACATGGTTACACAAAAAAAGAAAGAAAGGAAGAAAGGAAGAAAGAAAGGAAGAAAGAAGGAAAGAAAGAAACAAAGAAAGATAAAAAAGGAAAGGAAAGGAAAGGAAAGGGAAAAGAAAGGAAAGAGCATGAACGAGAATGGATCCAGGGATTGGATATGGGTCCAGGTTTGGGTGTGAAGCCCTGCTAGAGGGATCTAAGACTAGCTAGTAGAATCAAGTTAGATTGTGGTGGGTCTTCAAGGCCACATCACTGAGGACATTAGGTTGAAGTTTGAAGTCAGGGATTCTTATTTGTTCCTATGAACAATTATTTGAACTACAAATAAAGCCCAGGATTTGTTTGATTAATCTGATCTACTTAGAGCAGCACAGGCAGGTCACATGAAAGAAAAGAGTAAGCAATTCTTATCCATTTGTGCTTAATTCTAGTAGACAATAAGGAAGAATTTTAGGCTTTGAATATCAGAATGCTATAATAAAAACAACGTTTACAAGAAAAGCATGTCATAGTATGGGGGCAGGAGGGAAATGAGGGAAGAGGCAACTGAAATCTGGAAGATCAATAGAGCTACTTCTGAGTACCCAACCAGAGTGCAGACAGAAGCAATGGAGGATGAAGAAGATGGATGCATCAATGATGACTCTGATGCTCCCATTCTGGACAATGAAGAAATCATAGTATCTGTGATAAGGAATTCAGGGAAGCAAGACTAATAAGGCTTGCTGAGAAATTCAGGAAAGCCTCCCAAATGTCCCAAAGATCTATGAAAATATAATCCTTCAATCTCTAGATAACCATCTTTTCTTAAAATAAGATGTATTACATCTTGTTAAAGGAAACATCAAGCTCAGGATAAGTGAAGGAAATGCTGGTGGTCATCCAAATACAGTAGTTATTGCATAAATGTTAAAGAAATGAGAAGTACAGCCTGTAATTCCAATACTCAGGATGTGGAGGTGTGAGGATTGTGAGTTTGAGGCTAGCCTGTGCTACACAGTAAGATTCTGTCTCAAGGAAACTAAAAAGGAAAGAAAGAAGAAGCAACATTGTTAAATAGTGGTTTAGTTTACCTGCTCTATGTTATTCCAAAGGCTTGACTGTGGTGCTGTGTTTTTCTCTTTGGGGGATGTACTGTTATCTCATCTTATGTTTAGGACAGACTCAATGTCCTAAAATCACGACAAGCTGCATTGCCCCCAAGGCAAAGCAGGCAAGATTGCAGTGGGACCAAGTACGCTGCAAGGAACCAGGAACAAGATTCAACCCCAGAGACATTACCAATGAAGGGGAAATACTGATAGAAAGGCCAGTACAACTAACACCACATGGTATAGAAAGATAATAACAAGGCAGCTGCAATAAGTCAAATGTCAAGTATGTGAAGTATAGCATTGACACGGACAAATTTAGGAGCAAGCAAAATTCCAAAAGGAGGATGCATTACCTAAATAAGACAAAGCAAGATTGAACCATGACCCAGATTACAGGGATCAGGCGAGCTACTGAAACTCAGGCACATGGACAAACCAACCTTTGAAAACGTGCGCCCAAGAGAAGCACTGACTTTCAGAACTAAGGCAGCTCTGAAATTATAATGGAAGCTACTACCCAATAGGAAAAGTTCTCTAATCTCTCCAAGCTTGCTTCCTTGCCTACAACATGGGGACAAGAGTTCTTCCCTCATGCTCGTTCTACACTATATTGCTTAGTGAAAAAGAAAATCAGGAATGAGCACATTCACCTGCACATGGTGATACAGAGGATGCAGAAGGTAACACGTTCTACCGTTGTCAATGGCAACATGAAGAAGAGAATGGGAGGGGACACTTTTGGTTTAGATATAAACATTCTCTTTCCTTAAATATTTTACAAAGTGCATGCATTATTATTGTTTTTCAAAGAGAACAAAATTTAGAATATCTACCTCAGAAGATTTTCGTGAGGTTTCAACAAAAACTAATGTTTGTTTCTGAAATACACAACACAGGGAGAATCAGGTAGACAGTGTTGTCACTCTGTCACCATTGTTGATGTCACAGAAGGCAGGCAAGCATCCACACAATGCCTAAGCGCACAGCAGAAAGAAAATAAAAGCACAGCCAGGAACAAAAGCAAGCTATATGTAAAAATAAGGCTGGATGACTGTAAGTGACTGACGTGCTTTACACAGGATGGCATCCCCCTGAGAAGGATCCACAGAAGGAAGGAGGCTGCGCAGGCTTCTGAGGGTGGAGCAAGACATGGCTTGGCAGCAAGGCATGGCATGAGAGTTATGAGTGGCCAGGAAAGCCAAAGACTAATGAAGACAACACATGCAAGTTGGTTTTCAGTTTCAGAACACATCAGAGCCTCTCTCTTCCATGAACTAAAGATCCAGCAGGTGGTAGGAGAGGGTGTCAGGCCCTCCAGTATGAAGGCACAGAAGGGAGAGGGGTGGGGGTTATTTGTAGAGCTGATCAGCTGATGAAAGGTGGATGCTTCACCTGCTGTAGTGCCGTGTACAAAACACCCCGCTCAGGGGGCTTTTTATGCCATGGTCAAGGTAAGTCATCCAGCTGTGCCTCATGCCCATCCTCCTCCTAGGACTGGCAGCATGAGGCCATGCTGCCCAAGTAGGTGCTCATGACAGAGCTCCAGGTGTGCACCTGGGTGGCCTCCTGCCAGTTCTTCCTACTTACTCAGAGTGGGAAGCTAATGTGGCAAGATGGGGATTCTGCCCTTGATATTCACATGGGTCTTTGGGTTTATACCGTCATTCTCAGGACCCTGGACAGGGATTTTTCGCCCTACTACCCAAGACACTAGCAGAGTCATTAAAGGACTGGCAGCCAAGGCCCCCTGTTCTCCTACGTCTTCTAGGACATGCTATTCCCCTTCCTGGTCGTCAGAGTGTTCTGCTAAGTAATGAGCTCATGAAACTTCCTGTTCACACTTCCCTCCATGGAGCACAGCCTGGCCCCCTGCTCCTTCTTCCTCAAACTCTCCCATCTTGCTCTTGTAACTCCACACCTCACAGATTTCAGCTCACCAGCAGCTCTTCCCTGTGTCTGTGCATCAAAGTGTTTATGCAGCCTGCATCTTGGGGGTACCATTCTATCAAGAGGGCAATACGGGATGGCTGGCTGCCTGGTGCTGGCTGTGCTCCTCAGTTCGCTGAGCCTTCCTTTGGGCAGCAGCAGGAGAGACACAGGAACCCATCCCAGCAGACTCCCTGGGGTGCCTTGAAGCCACACTTTCTCTACTTCACAGTATCAACTCCTATCTGGTCCTCAATTAGCTTAGGGTGGAAATCAGAAGCAAGGTAGAAAAATGGTTGTCAGAGTAGGGCTTCTACAAGTCCTGTCTCAAGTTCTGCATGCTTTCAGCTCATCCTGGAGAGGGAGGAAAACACCAACTGAAACTGGAGGCAGACGTGCTACAGAATGACTATATGGGAGGGTCATGTGGTGGACTAAGCAGCAACTTACAGAGAAACTCAAGGCAGGAAAGTGAGACCAAATGGGCAGGACTGAGGTGAGAAGGAAGGCGTTTGAGGCTTTTCTGCAAATAGCACAGTGGTTCTGCAACATGACATTCTAGTTATCAGAATTTAGTTCAGAAGTTCATCAGTCAGCTATCTTCTCCAACCTGGGGCTGGGAAATGAATCAGGGCCCTGTGGTTATATGTTCCAGCTGCCACAGCAAAACATCATGGACTGAGAGCCTTGAACAACAGCAAGTAACTTCTGCAGAGTTCTGGAGCCTGGGAAGTCCAAGGTCAAGGTGCAGATAAGGTCAGTTTCATCTTCCCCTGTCTTGTAAATAGCTTCCATATCATTCAGCCCTCGCCTAGCCTTCCCTAGGTGCATGTGCAGAGAGGGACAGACAGAGAGAGAGACAGAGACAGAGACAGAGACACAGAGAGAGAATGAGTGCTCTGGTTCTCTTCAAATAAAGACTCTAATCCTTTGAATAAGAGTCTCATTTTCATGACCTCATTAAACTTTAACCACTTCCATGAGGACCCCATCTCCACTGATAATCTTGTTACAGATTAGGTCTTCAATATATAAATTTGGGGAGAATATAAGCATTTAGTCCACCATAGGTCCCTAAGTCATATGAGCTTTCTCAAGAACTTATAATTAATGTTGGAGAATGCTCACAGGAAATTTGGAACTATGATTTGGCTGTTAACATAATATATAGCATTTTTTAACAATCAAATGAGAAGAATACCAATAGAATGCCAGGAAGGAGAAAGCAGACCACTCTAATTGGGCTATTTTTCCCAGGTAAAACAGTTGCGATGATAGGGACTGGATCAAAGGGAAACAGAAAGATCAACCTTTGAGAGTAAGAATTTGGAGGGAAAAATAGAAAATTCCAGCCAGTATGTTGAAAAAGGCTATGAAATGCATGATGTTGTTCCACCACACACTCTTAACCCACAAGATCATACGTCTACTTGGATTTCCTATGACATGCAGTGAAGGGGCTAAGGTGTTAATAAGTAGGGTAAGGCCATCCTTACAGGGGGTAGGGAGAATATAGAAATGCATGGCAATGTTTTGGACTGTTGTGATAACTCCAGAGTACCACCTATATGCTTGATATCCACAATGTAAGACACAGTCCAATGGATTGAAGAATAGTCTCATCCATATGTCAGTAGGATTAGTCAAAAATTTTCTAAGTCTCAAGCTGGGCACAGTGGCACACGCCTGTAATCCCAGCAACTCGAGAGGCAGAGTCAGGAGGATCACAAGTTCAAGGCCAGTGGCAGTCTGGGTAATTTAGCAAGACCCTGCCACAAAAAGTTTAAAAAAATGGCTGGGGGTTCAGCTCAGTGGTAGAGCACTTGCAAAGCATGCAAGCATGAGCCCCTGGGTTCAATCCCCAGTACCACAAAACAAAAAAATTCTAAGTCTCTGAGGAATATTTAAGACTCAAGGTTTATATCTTCTTCTATCATTTACCTACCCATACATGTAAATTTATTACACTTCCACAAAGTATAAAAAACAGAGATGAAGAATCATGACTAATGACTAAGACTGGCAGCTTGCCTTCAAAGAATTCATAATCTATAGGAGCAGGTTTTATGATACATTCTGTAGTATTTGTATAGCTAAAGCAATATAGAGCAATAAGGCAGTGATAAATTCAAACTAGGTGAGAACAGAGTGAAATACATCAAAGAAAACATATCTGAACTAAGACGGAAAGGATGATTAGAATACCAGCAAGTTACCAGTTGGGAAAGTATGACTTGTGTATATCATAGGACATAGGATACAAAAGATAATTTGGGTGGGCAAGATTAGAAAGTCAGATTGAGACCATATTATAAAAACACTTTTTTTTTTTTTTTTTTTTTTTGCGGTACTAGGGTTTGAACCTAGGTCCTCGTGCTTGCATGCTCTGCAAGTATTGGACCACTGAGCTGCACCCTCAGCCCATATTTTTACTTTTTGAGACAGGGTCTTGCTAAATTACGCAGATTGCCTCTGGTCTCGAACTTGCGATCCTCCTGCCTCCGCCTCCTGAACCACTGGGATTACAGGCGTGCACCACCATGCCTGGCATTATAAAAATACTTTTAAGTCATTCTAAGAAGCTTGGATTTCAATCTACAGAAAATGGATACCTATCAAAGGATGTGATTCAAAGAAACAACACAGTTATGACATTGAAGGAGGGGAATTAGACTATCCGAACAGCATTGCATTAGTGCAGAGGAGAAATGAAGACATTGGTAAAGGAGAAGTAGAACCAAACTTCAGAGCTACAATCAATAGTAGTCCTGGTGGGTTTTTCAAGTTCCTATGACACCAGTGAAAGGTAAAAATTCAGTGATACCAGTGTCTCCAGTATTGAGGTTATTCACTACTATGGAGAAGTCTAAGTGGGAAAAAAGGATAGAGGGTAATTTATTGTGACCAAAACTTCATGATCTTATGTTAATTAGGATGGGCTTTGTTTACATTAACAGCTTCAAGTTCACTCATCTACATTTCCCTGAGGGATCAGTTAGGTGAAATCAGCTGCTGTGTTCCTAAAATACCAGTATATTTTAGAGAAAAAGTCTCCCTCAAAGTAAGAAATTTTCAACACAGGGTGTTTCTCTCTCATTTGGCTGTTAACTGCATTGTTATGTTTTCCCCTGACCTTCAGCCCATGGTCCATCTGTTCAGTAATGCTTTAGCCTAAACAATATGGATGGGCTGAATGACAAGGGAAAAATCTTGCAATATGGTGTGCGTGCTGTTTTAATCTTTACTGTGCTTAAATATGTGGGTCTCATGTTTTCACCAATCTTAACTCTCAGAATTTAATATCAATCTTTGCCCAGAGAGAAAATAACCTTGTTTTACCTTCTTTTTATGCACCACCATTAACCTGAAGATTTGGAAAAGGTAATTAGGCAGAGTTCTAAGCACCGGCTCTGTGTTGACAAATTTCCAAGAATACTGACCTGATTCTTAAAGGTATATTTAGCTATTAGAAATGCTACCTCTCAGAGACCAGCTAATTCAGTATGCCGTATATACACAAGGGATTTCCAGACAGGTTGGATTATGGCTTCTGGCAACCCATGTTGGTAATAGCAGTGAGATTTGTTCCCCACATTTCTGTTTTGATTCCTGGTTGTATCTGAACTCTCAGAAAGTCAGGAGGAATCAAACATATTTGGTATTTTATCATACTATTTTTATGTAATCTTACTCTGTAACTTCTTCATCATAATGTCCACATTATTAAAACAGGAAAGAAACATACAAGACAAATCAAGAACTAACACAGAAGAGGTTCAAACTCAATGCCTTCCCATTAGGCAAAAGGTATGATAATTGTATTACCATATTCTACAATTCTAGAATTTCACACATCTGATGGTACCTCCTTCATTCTTAGAGTATCTCTCTTGCCTATGCAAGTAATTCACATGCATTAAACACCCAGCCCTAAAATACTTACCTGGTTCAGGGTTACAAGACAGTAAGAATTCTTTACAATGATGCTGTTTGAGAACTTACTACGTGCTGGAAAGTATGATAGTCCTTTAAATGCAGTAACTCATGTACTCCTTACATCAGCCTGGTAAGAGAGCTACTATCATACTATCATTGTTGTTAGGTACTGAAGAGTTGGGTCCAGCTCATAATGACCCTCATAGGGTTTTAAATGGCTGATAGCTTCAGGAGTGGATTGCCACATCCTCCCGTTTTTTCGGTGCTAGAGATCAAACCCAGGGCCTCAGAGAGCGCAGAGTAGCACTCTACCAATTGAGCTAAATCCCAACCCATACTGCCATTATTCTTCTATTTTCCTATTTTTTCTTTCTTTTTTTTTTTTTTTTTTTTTGCAGTACTAGAGGGTTGAACCCAGGGCCTGGCGCTTGCATGCTCTGCAAGTGCTGGACCGCCAAGCTGCATCCCCAGCCCATTTTTTTTACTTTTATTTGAGACAGGGTCTCACTAAGTTACGCAGACTGCCTCTGGTCTCGAACCTGTGATCCTCCTGCCACTGCCTCCCAAGCCGCTAGGATTACAGGCATGCGCCACCACGCCCAGCCTCTTTTTTTCTTTCTTAGTACTAAGGATCAAACCCAGGGCCTTGCACATGCTGGCCAAGTGCTCTGTCACTGACCTATATCCCCAACACTGAAGTCTTCCTATTTTTCAAATGGACTATAGATGCCTGCAGCCATACCACTGTGGTATCTGATCCTCTCGGATCTCAGAAGCTAAACAGGGTCAGGCCTGGTTAGTACTTGGACGGGCGACTGCCTGGGAACACCAGGTGCTGCAGGCTTGGGAGAAGGACCTGGCAGCCCACTCCCAAAAAACAGTCAGCAATTAAAAATCCTATGAGTAGCAGAAAAGCACTGACAGTAATGCCAGGCACGGCATAGTGCCAGGTAGTGTTTCATCTGTTCTACATAGGGTCACTATGAGTCAGATCCAACTCAACAGCACCTAACAACAAAATAGATGCAAACACAGGGTAGAAACTTCCCAGGTCACAAAGCTGTTAAGTAAGGAAAGGATTTGAACTCAGACTCTCGTACTGTGCTCTTGATTCATGATGCAATATTTTGTTGTTATGGTTTTAAAAATACATCCACACATTATAGAAAGTCATAAATACTATATAAAATTTTTCAGTAGTAGGATTCATATAATTTTAATTGTAATCTCTTTTTATTTTGACACAATCTCAATTTACAGAAAAAGTTGCAAAAAAGAGTACATCGAGTGCTCAGATACTCTTCATCATGCTTCCTCTGTTACTATTTTACACAATTCTAATGTAATTTTTGAAACCAGGAAACTAATATTAGTGCATAGTATTATCTACACTACAGATCTTATTCAAATTTCACCAGTTCGCCCACTAATGTCCTTTACCTGTTCAAAGGTCCCACTTTGCCTTTACTAGTCATATCTTTAGCTTCCTCCAGTCTGTGACAGTTCTCCTGTCTTCCTTTGTTTTTCATAACTGAGAAACCTTCAGCAATTAGTGGTCAGTATCAAATGTTTGGTAATTTGGACTTAACTGATGTTTTCTCACAAATAGGCTGAGGTCACGTATTTCTGGCAAGAATATCACAGAAATGGTAGCCTCTAGATCATCTTATGGTTTGACATTGCTATATCTTAATTGGGCTGGGATTTAGCTCAGTTGGTGGAGCGCTGTGCTGCAGTCTCTGAGGTCCGGAGTTCACTTCCCAGCACTGCAAAAATGGGAGAAGGACCTAGCAATCCACTCCCAAGGCAATCCCGAAACAGCCATTGAAAACCCTATGAAGGTCACTATGAGTCGGATACTGACTAGACAGCACCTAACAACAACAACGTCTTAATTACAATGATGTTAATATTAATCATTTTGTTAAAATGTTACCTGCATTTCTACAACTGTTAAATATATTAGGTGAGATTCTTTGAGGCTCATGCAAATATCCCATTTTTCTTCAAATTTCCACCCACTAATTTAGCAACCATCCATGAACCTTGCCTGCAGTGATTATTACTTCTGTGTATGCCAATGATTTTTTTTTCACTTCCTTTATCTCTTCTACATAGGTGAAAAGGAGTTCTCTTCAAAGAGCTTCCTCTTTTCCTCCATTTATTTATTTGGTCATTATTTATGTATGTCAACATGGGTCCATGGATATTTATTTTGTACAGGATATATTATAATTTATGAGGTTTTTGTTTGTTTATCTGTTGTTGTTGTTTTGCACACATTATTCCAGACTTGGCCACTGGTAAAACCTTCAATGTGGCTCTTGTGTCCTTTCAACATGACTTATTCTTTTTCATTTGCTTTTTTATTTCGTGATACAAAAAAAGGTCTAGGATTTTCTTGCATTTTCCCTAATCCAGACTTGGAATCTGCTATTAATTCAGAAACCTGGATAACCAGTAACCAAAGGGGCATTAAGTATGCTCATTGCTGCTGGGCTTCCCTCTTTTCTAAGCTCTCTTAGTGAACTGGTACACTTAGTGAATTAGCAACTTACATATGCTCACACATCTACATTTATCTCTGTAACTATCTATATAAATATAAATTAAACACCATGAATTTTACTGATGTCTGCAATATTCATTCAACACCACAGCCATCATTCTTGTCTTCTCCTCTTCCCTATTTGTGACATTTTTCTCCAACTGTAAGAAACCTGGATCTTATTATCTACAACATGTTTTACTACTTATGTGTGCAATCCAAGTATATACAAAAAGCAGTTTCAGAATTACTAATTCATATCACTATAAGACAAAAATGTACAGACAAAAATACAGAATCCATAAAATTCTTTTGGTCTTTGTTGTTTTTGTCAGGTGCCATTGAATTGTGTCTGAATCATAGTGACCCTCATAGGGTTTTCCATGACTGATTATTTCTGGATTGTTTTCAGGAGTGGACTGTCAAATTCTTATCCCATCTTTGCAGTGCTGGGAATTGCACCTGGGTCCTCAGAAAGTGCAAAGCAGAACTCTGCTAACTGAGTTAACCTCAGCCCCTTTTGGTCTTATAATTATTGCTTTCCAAAATTTCTTACATTAGTCATTTTCTTCTCCCATTACTCTTTATTAGTTATATCTTCTGATGCTTGTCAATAAATGTATACTATTGTGTGTGAAAACTTTCTTTTCCAAAGAACTTGTTCTCTAGGGTCTGCACATTGGCTGGAGGATAGGAATTGCCTGGGTGAAATAAAATGCAGCCCTATACAGCCATTCTTTCCATATCTGTGGATTCAACAGAGGTTGGAAAATACCTGAAGAAATTCATGTCTATGCTGAACACATACACATTTCTGCTTGTCATTATTCCCTAAACAATAGAATAATAAACCTTTACCAACATGTACTTGTCAAATTACATTCTAAGGCTGAAATGTGATTTTAAGTGTATTTCATTCAATGTTCATAGATAGGCCTCAGTGTATCAACATATGTAGATAGAAAATGAAAACTACAATGGGACTATGAGAAAAGAATAAACTAAAATTAGTCTACTGTATTGGCTTTAGTACTAATCACATTTATAATATTCTTTTGGTTGATTTAAAATTTAGAAGACCTGGAATGGGAATAAAATGCTCACTTTATTTTAAAGATCTGTTCAGAAAGTTTGAGTTTCTGTCCCTTTTTTCACCTCAATGCATTTTCATTCCTTCTTTCTCTGTCTTCCTGAACCCTGCTCACTCCTATAACTAGCACAGCCCATCAGTCACTCTCATTGATTTGTTTTCTTAGGGACCAGATGGGATTGAAATTTGATGATAATTCAGTACTGAAAATTCAGAAGACATTCTTTATATCTGATTTTTTGTTTTAAATGTCCTACTTTACTTCACCATCTAAGAAGAAAAACAGGAAATAAAAACCTTACTTGGGATACACCACTTGTTACATTTTTTAAAAATTTTGCACATATACCAAAGAAACCTATTGCCACGAAGTTGCAGTTCAAGTATTTCCTACTTCCTACACAATTCTAGAAGAATAGTATTTCAACATAGGATAGTTGAAAGTTCAGAGATTTCTACTGAAATTGAGACCGACTACTTTCATACTGACTCATTATTGTGTGTTGAGAAAAATAAGACAATGGTATAGAATAAATAACCCAGTCATGTATTTCTAGGCAGTAATAAATGCTAATGAAATCATAAGTTCAAAAACATTGCATATTCAACATTCCCTAATGTGAACATATTCTGTATTTTCCTTTTCTTAGACAATTTTTAATTGATATTTAATAGACATGATGTAATTCACCCCTTTAAAGTACATGATTCAGTGGGTTATGCAATCATTTCTACTATCTAATTACAGAATTTTTCACTATCCCCCAAAAATCTGTATAGCCAAAGGAATAGCCTTATTCTCTTCTGGCAATAATTAATCTACTTTCTATCTCTGCAGGGATACAGGAACAGGAAGTTCGGTCTCTACAAACTTCCTAAATTTAAAAGCAAAGTTTGCCTATTCTGGACATTGCATATAAATGAAATGTTATATGACTTTTATGTCTAGCTTCTTATACTTAACATGATGTTTTCAAAGTTCATTCATGTTCTAGAATAACTATTGTTTTTCATGCCTAAATAATATTTTGTTGCATGGAGATACCACATTTATTTTCTCCTCAGTTGAAGCACATTGTTCATACTATTTGGTTATTATAAATAATGCTGCTAATGAACATCTAGTGCATAAGTTTTTGTGTTGCCTATAAGCTCAATTTTCTTGGGTATATACCTCCAGGAATGAAAATGGTATGTCACATGGAATCTCTGTTTGACTTTTTGGGGAACTGCCAAACTGTTTTCCAAAGTGATTGTACAATTTTACATTCTCATCAGTCATTTGTAAAGATCCCCATTTCTCCAAAACTTCATCAACACATTATTGACTCTAATTTTATTTTGGGAAGTAATTATCTCAATGTGGTTTTCATCTGTGTTTCTCTAACAACTAATGTTAAACATCTTTTCATGGTCTTACTGGACATTTGTATATCCTCTTTGGAAAAACGTCTATTCAAATTATTTGCCCACACTCCTGAAACAATCAGCCATTGAAAACCCCATAGGGGTCGATATGAGTCAGACATGACTCAACAGCACCTAACAACAACACTTTTTTAATTGGGTTATTGTTGTTAAGTGTTATTTTTTAATATGTTCTGGATACTAGTTCCTGAGATACACCCTTGCAAATATTCCTCCATTGCTTTGATTGTTGTTTCATGTTTTTATAATGTTTTTAATACAAAAGATTTTCACATTGACTAAGTCCAGTTTACCTGTTTTTATGATAGTTGTCTATGCTTTTTTGTCAAATCATTGCCTAAATCAAAGTCACAAAGATTTACACCTAGCTCCTCCATAAAGCCAAACCTTTTTCTGAAGGTGAAAGAGACTAAATATGTGTGTTTGCATGTTTTCTTCTAAGAGTTTTATAGTTTTAGCTCTCACATATAGGTCCCTCATCCATTTTAAGTTGATTTTTGAATATGTTCTGAAGTTAAGGTCTAACTTTATTCTCTTTTTATGTGGATACTCAAGTGTCTGCATTTATTGAAAAGATTCTTTCTCACTTTGAATTGCCATGGTAATTACTGATTTTATTACACAGCTATGCTGGACACATCTATACCACCCACTGCTAGAGCAGTTTCCTCTCCTCTGCACTTATTTCCTCCTCAGGCTGAGCAGTTGAATTCAGTCACAGATGGGGATCATCCTGGCAACTTCTAAAGATGTCTAAAAGTACTTCTAAAGGCTCCTGCATTCAGGGTCCCATTCCTTTTCCCTACACAGTGTTTACTATCAAAGGCAATTTTTAGGAGACTTTGACAAAGAAATCACAGAGTGAAGTGAAGAAATCACAGAGCCTGAAGTGAGATGTGCTCACCTTCCTTCAAGGTTTCTGTTTGCCTCTAATTCTGCATAGAAATCTTAATTTCCAAACACCCCTTTTTTAAAAAATGAGATTGTATTGTCTCTACACACATCAGCGTATAATCTAGAACCCAGAAGAGAGGCACGGAGGAACAGCCTCAAAGACCCAGTAAATAGTAGTCCTTTCTCAAAAGAAGATAAAAATGAAAAAAAAATCATTTAAAAAATTTTTCTATGTTGGGACAAAGACAAATTTTTCCTGATGTGATTACTTTTGAAATGTTAATGGCTCAAGAGTATATGACCATCAAAAATATACACACAAAAGCATTAATAGCAGCTTTTTAGGGAAAAAAATTGTTTCGTTTTGTTGGTGATTCTGTTCTTACAGTAAAGGAATTAGGAATTGGATTCACTGTTTTGGGGAAGGAAAGGTACTTGGCATAGAAGGAAGGAGTGGGCAAACTTTACCTGCCCATAGACAATGGCAAAATCTCTGCTGTATTAGCAATACTCACTGGGTCCCTATGTTAAAGGCATTCCCTTCATCCATGTTTAGAGCATATGAGGGGGAAGCGGTCATGTTGACTTGGCTCTGCTAATCTGTGCATGTAAAGATGAAGGAAGAGAGTTTTAAGTCCATTCAACTTTGTCAGAGGTTTTATTATCTCACAGAAGCCTGGACAGTAAAAATTTTGCTTCTGTTTTGCCATCTTCTATACTTTCCTTCTTCTCATCATCAGCTTAGTTTTTAAACACTCTGACAATCGAGGGCTTGGTTCAAAATAATATATGGGCTAAGAGACTCACCTTTCTGGTCAAATAGAGCTGGTTCAAGATACTCTGCTAACTGTGTGGTATGGAGTAAGTCTGTGGTGTCTTTGAATATTTCTTTATTTATTAAGTGAAGAATTAATAGTAGCAGTAACTGTTCATAGGATTTGGGGGAAGAGTCCATGAGATGAAGTAAGATGAGGTAGTTGTTGTTGTTGTTGTTGTTGTTGTTGTTGTTAGGTGCCATCGAGTCGGTATCCGACTCATAGCGACCCTCTGTACAACAGGGGAAACACTATTGTCAGTGCTTCTCTGCTATTCATAGGGTTTTCAATGGCAGATTGATTTTTGGGAGGGGGTTGCCAGGTCCTTCTCCCAAGCCTACAGCTTCTGGTGTTCCCAGGTGGTCTCCCATCCAGGTACTAACCAGGCCCGACCCTGCTTAGCTTCTGAGATCTGACAAGGTAGAGGATAGTAGAAATCAAGAAAAGAGCAAGGCAGTGGATGCTGGTAGAATTCCACTCCTGTGAGGATTGTGGTTGTTGTTGTTGTTAGGTGTGCTAGGGTCCTACTCATACGGGAGAATGAAACACTCCCTGACACTGTGCCATGCCAGGCACTATGTCAGTGCTTCTCTGTTATTCATAAGGTTTTCCATGGGTGATTATTTTGGGAGTGGGCTGCCAGGTCCTTCTCCCAAGCCTACAGTATCTGCTGGTCCCAGGTGGTCTCC
The DNA here is from genome assembly GCA_007922755.1 of Pedetes capensis. Taxonomy (NCBI): domain Eukaryota; kingdom Metazoa; phylum Chordata; class Mammalia; order Rodentia; family Pedetidae; genus Pedetes; species Pedetes capensis. Next base: position 29,297 of record VMDO01015326.1, on the reverse strand, counting down.
CATCCAAGGACTAACCAGGCCCAACCCTGCTTAGCTTCCAGGATCAGATGGGATCAGATACCAGGATGCTATGGCTGCAGACATTCCTGTGAGGATAGTACAAGCCAACTGCTAAAGTTATTGAGACTGCAGAAGTGTGGATGTAGCAGCTGACTCTCAAAGAATAAGTGTCCATTAGTTAGATTCCTCTATTATAGTTCAGCACACAGTATTTTTCTTTTGTGACATTCTTGTAAACTGTAATAAATTAATTTATTGATTTATTAATGCTGTCTTCCTTCAAGATATTAAGCTTCTCAAATGTTGGGACCAAGAATAAGTTGTAGCAAAGTGATTATATTTATTTGTAAAATAGAGAGATGGATGAAGAGATGGATGGATGGATAGATAAATGAATAAAACAAAGAATTAAAAACTAAATGGCATTGAGATCAAAAGATGAGAACGTTTAGAAAAAAAGGAACAAGATCATTATCTGAAAAATAAACTTATACATAAAACCCCAAGAGAATTTTTTTGTTTTTAAGTTTTTATTAGTTTTTATTTGTTTTTTTTTGGGGGGGGGTGCTTGGTAATTGAACCCAGGGCCTTGTGCATGTGAGGTAAGCACTGTACCACTGAACTGCACCCCCAGCCCATCTTTTATTCTTTATTTTGGGATAGGGTCTTGCTAAATTACATAGACTGCCTCTGGCCTCAGACTTGCAATCCTTCTGCCTCCACCTCCCAAATTGCTAGGATTATAGGCGTGGGTCACTGCACCTTGCAAATCCAAAAGTTTTTAGTTATGTTTACTCATTTCCTACCTTCTTGGTTTTTTACTTTTAATTAATCATTTTTTTAAAGTTTTTGAGACAGGTACTTGCTAAATTACACAGCCTGCATCTGGCCTTGAATTTGTGATTTGCCTACCTCAGCCTCCCAAGTTACTGGGATTGGTCACATGTGCGACAGTGCTCAGCTCCTGCCTCATCATTTATTCTTCACATCTTTCCCAGATTAATAAACAACATATTTACAAAGTGGTTTGATCATTCTTTACTAGAGTAAGTATCCTTATAACACTACCAAGGTTGCTCCTAGGATCTCTCGGCATCATTTAGCACTGTAACAATACATATAAAAATGTAAAATAATAATGGCTTTGAGCCAACAATATCCCTTTGAGAAATTTATCCTGTAGGTATACTTATTCAGATATGTATGATATGTATCCAAAGACTTCCTTCACAGCACTCTTTGTAATACTGAAAATCAAGAATGATACTAAATTATAACAATACAGAATTTGTTAAATTAATAAAATAATACATTCATAAACTTGAATTGTTAAACCATTTAAAATGTCTTTGACTTATAAGTATGTCCGTGATGTACTATTAAATAAAAATGTGTATAATAACATATCTAGAAAAATCACAATCCTATTTTTCAACTGTATGTGTGTGAAAGAAAAGACAGACAGAAAGGGAAGCAGTGAGAGAGATAGACCAAGAGACAGAGAATTCATGGTAACTCTTGGGGTTTTCCTCCTCCCTTTATTATACTTTTCCCCCTCTCTCCATGTTTTCATCAGTTCTGTTAATGGAAGTGGTCTTTCATGAGATTGGCACTTTCACGGTATAACATATAAACATCTGCTAAGAGAGATCACCAATATAAGCCAGAGAGAATAATGATTTTGCTTTGGGTATTTCCATCTGAATGAAGACTGGGAGACCATACAGGGTCTCCAGCCTTTCACAGCTCAGAAGCCAAGGAGCAGACCCTATCCTTCTGTAGGTATTGCACAGGCTCTCAAGCATAAGAGTTTTGGTGAAAGGTAGAGTAATAAAGTTCAGTAAGTGCTTGTGGAGGAAAAGGAAGAGGACACCAGAGTGAGAAGGTAGCAATCTCTAGGATTACATCTCAAGTGGGACCTATGACCACCCACCAGTGGCATGAACAAAAAATAAAGAAATGCGTTGGGGATGTAGCACAGTGGTAGAGCACTTGCCTAGTATGGGTAACACCCTGGGTTCAATCTTCAGCACCAAAAAAAAAAAAAAATAGTTTTGCCATAGGCTCTGGACTCCAGAAATATGTGTCAATATTGGCCCACTCTTTCAGACACTTGTGGCACAAAAGAGTGGTAAGATGTGTATGGTTACATGTGTGATTACACATGCAGAGAAAATATGTTAAAAGATGGAACTATTAGCAGTGATTGTTTTAGTGGAGAGGATAGTTTTGTTATGGTGGGCAGGAGGAAGTGTGTGTTGGTTGTTGCATAGGAAATGAAGTAAGAGTGGGAGGAAATTTTACAGATCTCTGTATCATTTCCATGGTTTATAATCATGTTCCATAATTTACAAATGAAGGGTTTTTTTGATGAGTGTTTAACCAAACCTCAGCTCTTCTGCATAATTTGTAAACCTGAGCAGGAGAAAAAGAGAATATCTCTTTCACTTTCCCAAGGATGGTCCACTATGCCATTACAGTTGCCCTGAATTTGTAATTAAATAGTTCTAAAATCTTATCAAGAGGGTAATTGTTCCCTCTTCTTGGAAATTATTATTTACTTGTACAAGCAAATAAAATAGATATATCATTAATTTTTATAGTCACTTCTACAAAGAGAATAAAGAGTATGCCATGCATAGCACAGCTCCTGAAGCTAACATGCTAGATTAGCTTTGTTCATGGATACAGTGCTAGAAATTGTACTTTCTATTACCATAAGATTTAATTGGTTTCAATTCTTTCAACATAAAAAGTGTTGTGACTATCTGTGATACTGAAAGTCTCTCAGCTATACAGTGAACAAATTACACCTTTTACATAAATAGACTCCCTGCATGTTAGTTAAAGTCACAATTATCACATAATAACTCATAGATTTTAGCTACAAATTGCATATTCCTATTTCTGTACGAAATTGTGACTGCTTAGCAGGCCAAATGGAGACTTTTTCTGTTGAGTAACTCCAAGTAGAGCAGTGTCACAAATAGACACTTGGTGAATCTACAAAGACTAAATTTCTGACACATAAGCGATAGACCAGTGCTTTTCCTTGGTCTTTTTTGCCATAATTATTTGGTTTGTCTACTGATAAAATGTATATTTTAATTCTTCTGTTCCTCGTTCTTTTTGTAAGCTTAATAAGAAAATTAGAACAAGTGTACAAGAGCCAAAGTATAACCTTGAGTATATCCCACCTGAATTTAGAGACCACCTCTAGAACACTAGTGATAGAAGACCAGACAAATTGTGGCATGACATCAAAGACGTCACTCATGAGGAAAGAAAAAGGTAACTAAAAATACAGGAAAAAAAGAAAAGACCAAATTACATGTCAAAAGAGACTCTGAAACTTGCCCTTCAACATCTAGCAACTAAAATAAAAGGAAGACATGATGAAGTTAAGGAACTAAACAGAGGGTTTCAAAGGGCAGCTCAAGAAGACAAAATTGAATATTATAATGGCATATGCAAAGAGCTGGAGAAACAAAATCAAAAGGGAAGAACATGCTCTGTTTTTCTCAGGCTCAAACAATTGAAGAAAATATTCAACCTCATGTGGCAATAGGGAGAGATTCTACAGGGAAAATATTAAATGATGCAGGAAACAGCAAAAGAAAAGGAAATGAATACACAGAGTCATTATACCAAAAAGAACTAGTGGATGATAAACCATTTGAAGAGGTAGCATATGATCAGGAATCAACAGTACTGAAAGAAGAAGTAGAAGCTGCCATGAAAGGATTGGCAAAACACAAGGCTCCAAGAATTGGTAGAATACTGATAGAGATATTTCAACAAACAGATGCATCACTGGATGGGCTCACTTGTTTATGCCAAGAGATTTGGAAAACAACTACCTGACCAACTTACTGGAAGAGATCCATATTTGTGCCTATTTCCAAGAAAGGGGATCCAACTGAATGTAGAAATTGTTGAATGATATCATTAATATCACACACAGGTAAAATTTTGCAAAAGATCATGCAAAAGTGACTGCAGCAGTATATAGACAGGGAACTGTTGGAAAATCAAGCCAGATTCAGAAGAGGGCCGGGAACCAGGGACCTCATTGCTGATGTCAGATGGATATTAGCCAAAAGGAGAGAATACTTGAAAGATGCCTATCTATGTTTCATTGACTATGCAAAGGCATTGGACTGTGTGTATCATAATAAATTATGGATAACATTGCATAGAAGGGGAATACCACAACACTTAATTGTACTCATGAGGAATCTGTACATGGACCAAGGAGGCAGTTGTTTGAACAGAACAAGGAAACACTGCCTGATTTAAAGACAAGAAAGGTGTACCTCATGGCTTTATCCTTTCACTGTACCTCTTCAATATCTATGCTGAGCAAATAATCAAAGAAGCTGGAGTTTATGAAGAAGAAGGTGGCATCATGTTTGGGGGAAAACTCATTAACAACCTATGTTATGCAAATGACACAACACTGCTTGCTGAAAATGAAAAGGATTTTAAAAATTTACTAATGAAGATCAAAGAGCACAGCCTTCAACATAGATTGTGCCTCAACATCAAAAAACAAAAATCCTCATAACTGGGTCAGTAAGTTTCTTCATGGAGCTAGGATTTAGCTTAGTTGGTAGAGCACCACTCTGTAGTCTCTGAGGTCCCAGGTTCAATTCCCAGCACCACAAAAATGGGAGAGGAACATGGCAATCCATATCCAAGGCAATCTTGAAGCAATCAGCCATTGAAAACCCTATGAGGGTCGTTATGAGTTGGACACTACTCAATGGCACCTAGCAACAACAAGTATCTTCATGATAAATGCAGAAAAGATTGAGGTTGTCCAAGAGATTGCTTTGCTTAGTTCTATAATCAACACCCACAGAAGCAGCATTCAAGAAATCAAAAGACATACTACATTGGGAAAAGATGTTGCAAAAGATGGCTTTAAACTGCTGAAAAGTAAAGATGTCACATTGAAGATGAAGGTGTGCCTGACACATTACTGAATTTTCAGTCGCATTATATGCTTATGAAAGCTAGACAGAAAATAAGGAGACGGGAAGAATTGATGGTTTTGAATTACAGTGCTAGAGACAAATATTAAATATACCATGGACTGTCAAAGAAACCAACATATCGAACTTAGAATAAGTACAACCAGTGTGCTCCTTGGAAGCAAGGATGGTTAGACTGCGTATTAACATATTTTGGACATGTAGTCCAGGAGGGACCAATCCCTGGAGAAGGACACCATGTTTGGGAGAGTGCAGGTCAATGCAAAAAGGGAAGACCTTCAACTACATGGATTGACACAGTGGCTGCAACAGTGGACTTAAACATAAAAAAAAATAATCATGTGCCTAGCACAGAGTAGAAGATTGTTTCATTCTATTGTACACACTCAATTTGAGTGGGTAATCAAGACACGGCTGTACTCAGGATCTAATTAGACCTCTTCAGTTCTCTTTGTTAATTTCCCCTGGAAAGGCCCCTGTTATTGATCCAACAAAAGAGCAAGTGCTTACCACAAACTCATGGAAAATGTACCATGTGGGTATCGTTTGCTTTTATGAATACTTCAAGAACTCTTATCAGATACTGAGTTTTTAAAAATATTCTTTAAAAAGATCAGAATTTATATATTACTGTTCATTTCAACTAGTACTTGGATACTATTTTCATATAAAACAGCTTCCCCATACTTCAGCCAGAGAGCAAGACTCTAAAATGCAAACTCGTGACTGGGTGTGGGAGGGAAAAGACTAAAATTGGAGAGACCAACAAGCTCTGATATTAGAGATTTATTTTGAAAATGTCATGTCTAATGAGAACTAACAAGGAAATTCTTTAATACATGGATTTGCTTATTTTTGTGTGTTGAAGCTTATCCTATCCTAACCAGGAAAAACAGCTCACCTGTCTGCATTATTTTTAAAGGTTGCACAATCAGATTCAGAAAAAATCTTCTACTTAATCATCTACTTAATCACATAGAAAAAATTAATATTTGGTCCAAATGGAGAAGAAACTGACAAGGGCAGAGATGGGGCAAAAATAAATTTAGGCTGATATGCTGTGTCAATCTGTTTGTACCTTGCAAGCTGCTTCCCATTTTTTAGCCAAATAGTTAACACACAAAATTAGATATCACATACTGTATTTAGAAGGAGTACTGTGTCACCATGGTAACTGGTTTTACTTAAACATGGTCCTGCATGTACAAACAATCCAAATTAGCTACAGAAGAGAGACACACATGATATTCCTGGACTTTATAAAATATCAGCCTGTTATATTTTTCTAAGGTGAGACATTTGAGTTCATGTTTGTAATTGCTCTTTAATTTTTTCCTTTCTAAGTGTTTGTCTCTGATCACTTCAGTTGTTACAGTCCTAGAAACAATATCACAGATTAAATTTCAAATGACAGTATTTGAAAAAAATAATTTGTTTACATATCTGGCTTTTATCAGTAAGTTCTTAGTACATGGACTATGAATTGTATAACCTACAGCTCTATCTTTTCTTACCTTTCAAACGCTATTTTATTTGGCTCATTCTTAAGGAGTATTTTAGATCATTTCTCTTGAAAAATTATCCCCAAATAGCATCTCCACCCCCACTGACTCCTCCTTATGATAAAATTGGTATGAAAACAACTTAATGCAAATTAAAAGGAACTTGAAAATGAAAGACTATTGCCATAATATGGCATCCAAACCAAGAAATGTCTCTTGCATGCTTCTAATAATTTTTGGTTGGAGAATTATCTAAAAGAGAAGAAAAATAATTTATGGTTTGAACTCATTACATGGCATTGGGGAAAAAAATACGTGATTCTTTGTGCTTTTCTAGCCTCTGTTTCTTTCTAATTCTTATTTTGTTTTCTGGCAAGAGAATGGAATATGATATAGTTTGGGGGAAATTGCATCATTTATTATTTTACAATTTTCAGGACCAACTTGTTTTTTTTGGGTAATAAATGGCATAATGTCCATAGGTATTAGTGAATATTTAACGAGAAAGAAGAAAAAATTAATCCTGTTTCCCCTACTGTACACTAGCAAAAACTATCCTTCTGCCTTTGCCTACAAGATGTATTCACAAAGTTTGTCCAGTGACTGTATCCCCACCTTCCTTCTATTTAAAGGAAAATCACTGCTATTTAATTGAGCCCCAATTATGTGTCAGGCACTTGGTGCGAAATTTCGTATGCCATGTCATTTATTTCTCACAAAACCTTGCAAATTAGGTGGCATTTCCATTACAAAAAAAGAAATCTAAGGCTCAGAGTTATTATTTTCCCTATCTAACACAGCATATAAATTGACAAAGCTGAGATTCAAATGCAGATTCCAGAACCATATTTTCTCAGAAGAGACTCAGATAATTTTTTTATTTTATTTTATTTTTTTTTTATTTATTTTTTTTTTTTTGTGGTACTTGGGGGTTGTACCCAAGGCCTCGCACTTGCATGCTCTGCAAGTGCTGGACCACTGAGCTGCACCCTCAGCCTTTTTTTTTTTTTTTTTTTTTTACTTTTTGAGACAGGGTCTCGCTAAATTATGCAGACTGCCTCTGGTCTTGAACTTGCGATCCTCCTGCCTCCTCCTCCCAAGCCACTGGGATTACAGGCATAGGCCACCGAACCCGGCTTGAGACTCAGCTAATTTCTAATGATACAACCATGTACTACCCATCAGCAAATAAGGGCTCCTCTGTATTGACTCTGTTGATTTGGGTGTGTTTTCTCATTAAAACTCTCATCCCTCTATTGGAGGATCATTATTGTGATCCACCAGCAGGACCACTGGGAGGCAGTAGAAGTCTAAACTGAACTTCAAGCCATTCTTGACTTGCTTGGTGTTGGGGTCTCTAGCTCTACCAGAAAGTGATATATAACCCTTGCCTCCACCTCCAGACCATCAAGACTCCAGTGTACAGAAATCTTTCTTGAAAATTATTTGAGGATGTGGATGTTCTGGCCTGTGGATGTAAAGAGAAGAAGAAAGACAGGGGTTCCACAGAATCTTCTCAGAGTGTGTCATTAAGGTCAGTGACCGAAGATTTGTTACATTTCCAAAGAATGGGCCCATCGGCAGATAACTGAGAATGGTCTGCCTTTGTTTATAACTTGAGGACTCAGGTAGTCATTAATTTTTGTTACTGTTAGAACCATGCCTAGAACAATGCCTAGATGGTATCCAAGGATCCTTCCAAAATCTATGACATCCTGTCCCAGGTCATGCATGGCTACATGCCATTTTTAATCCCATTTTCCTCCATGACCTACTAATATCTAACTGCCCACCTAACATCAAATCTACATGTCCTTGATTGCCAGAGCTGGAAATGACCTTCAAGAACATTTGGTCCAGTGGCTGCCACACTGGTTCTTGGTCTTCCCCAAAGACAATTAAGGAGGTGGGCCAAGGCAACTTCTGGGGGAGGTTTCTAGTTGTGTGCCCCAATTATTTTTCAACCACAGGGTTTCCATCTTTATCAGTTTTATATTTTGGAGTTCCTATGTAGATTTTATTTTATCAAAAGAACTTATAGCTTTTAAAAGTTGGAATTTTATTTTATTAGAACAATCTATAGCCTTTAAAAGTCGGCAAAATTTATTTTATAACTGAAGAAACAGACTTAGAGGTGATTTATCATAACATTTCTTCAGGCATGAGCAAAGTTTTGGAGCATGTTCCTTTTGATAGTACAAATATTTATGCCCGTGATATTCTTTAATGTGACAATCCACTTTTACAAACCTGCAAAGAAAGGTGGGCATTGGAGGAAATAACAATGTACCAGCTCAAGATGTGTCTTGATCATCCTAAAATGTTTCATAATTATGTGCATGGAGACAAATCCATCACAGAAGGCTGCCTCTATTTTCCTTTTAAGATGAAGACTGCAGTATCAGTCTCTTTTCCTAGGAGCAGCTGGCCAGGCAGTCTATTAAGAAAGGGACAGGGTCAAAGGAAACAAACTAATATGCAAAGGAAATTGAGTTTCTATATCACTAACTCCCAACAGGAAGCCTTAATTCAGCCAGGAAATTGAAAAAATAATAGACGGAAATGTGAACCAACTCCCTCTTTCTTTATTTGGGGAAGAGAAAGGCCAAAATAACCTCCTTCTTGCAAATTAATGTACAAACTTTTCCTAAGAAACATTTCCATAATTTGAGGCGATGGAATGGTTTAGAAGAAACAGCAGCAGCTTTGGGTCCAGACATCCCTGGTGAACTCAGCACTGCCTGGCCCCAGCTGTGTGCCCTTGACCAAGTGGTCTAGTTCCCATGGGCTCCGTGTTCCTCTGTATCAATCCCTGTGGGACTACAGGAAACATTAGCCAGATTGTGTATGATGTGCCCAGCACGGCACCTCACATTATTACTATTGTACATTGTTACTATTTTTGTTATAATTGAACCTGAAAGTAAGGATTCAGAATTAGAGGAGAATAGCTGGTATGATTTCCTCACCGTGAAGATTACTCTGCTTTTCAGCCCCTGTTTCACTTATCAGGGAAATTCCATTTCGTCATGGATGTCTGAGTACCATAAGGAGAATTCAGAAGCTTCTCAGCAAGAAAATGAACAGAAGTGTAGGACAGAGAGAGGTCAAGAGCACAATGTCAGATACATACTGTCTCAGCTGTGAGCCAGCTGTAAGGACAAGGCAGCTGATGAATGGAACCCCAACTACGAGCCCAATGTATTAGTTATCATTGCTCAGGGAGAGTGGGGGGAAAGGTCCCCTTCCACATTGCCGAGTTGAGATTTTTGTTTGTTTGTTTACTTTTGCTGTAGAAGGGATTGAACCCAGGACCTCGTGTATACTAGGCAAGCTCTCTGTCACTAAGTTGACCCACTTCCCCTTTTTATTTTTTATTTTGAGATAGGGTCCCACTAAGTTGTGCAGAGTACTTCTGGCCTCAAACATGGGATCCGCCTGCCCACACTTCCAAAACACCTGGGATGAAAGGTGTGCACCACAGCACCCAGCTTGCTGCTTTTTTTTTTTTTTTTTTTAACTTGGTACAGAACTGGCTTTTTTTATAGCTGCAAAGACTGATTTACCTATGTTGTTAGGTGCCATTGAGTCAGGTCCAATTCATGGAGACCCTATGTAGAGCAGGACAAAACATTGCTTGGTACTATGTCAGGGCTTCTCTGTTGCTCAAAAGGTTTTCAATGGTGTGAACTGTCCAATCCTTCTCGCAAGCCTACAGCACCCGGTATTCCCAGGTGGTCTCCTATCCAAGGACTAACCAGGTCCAACCCTGCTTAACTTCTGAGATCAGACAGAATGAGACACCAGGGTGGTATGTTTGCTATAATTGTTATTGTTGTTGTTAGGTGCTGTCAAGTCGGTATCCGACTCATAGCGACCCTCTGTACAACAGGGGAAACACTATTGTCAGTGCTTCTCTGCTGCTCATAGGGTTTTCAATGGCAGATTGATTTTTGGGAGGGGGTTTCCAGGTCCTTCTCCCAAGCCTACAGCTTCTGGTGTTCCCAGGCGGTCTCTCCATCCAGGTACTAACCAGGCCTGACCCTGCTTAGCTTCTGAGATCTGACGGGATCAGATGCCACAGGGCTACAGCTGCAGGCGTGTTTGCTATAATAGATTTTTTTTAATTGGAAAATTTTAATGTACACCTTAATGTGATTCATTCTTACCCTCTTGTATGCATCCCCCCCATCCCACCCTCCATCAAAGACTATAATAGATCTTTAGGCGCTACACAGGGAAGTTGTCAACTGTAATTTAAAATGATCAGAAAAGAAAATTCACATAGAAATTGGAGAAGGAGCAAATAGGTTGGATGCTCTGTGTATCTTGACAGGTGCCACCTGCTCTTCCCAGCGTTCCTTCAAGCAGGAAATCTTCACTTCACCTGCTGAAAGGTTCTCAGTGCTATTGTAAACCTCAGGAGAAAACCTAGCATTAGGGCAAGAGTACATTAAGGTTAAGCTAACCACAAAATATGATCTGAGTCAAATTTCATAAGGAACCCCAGAGATCTGGAGAGTGGGTTTAGAGTAGCCAAGATCCCCTGACCCTGAGGTTTACACTGTTAGTATTATGGCTGGGTCAGGAGGAGATTTTATGAGAGAAAGATTGGACAGGGCATGATTGGGGAAAGGCTTCTTTAAGGGCCTATGCTCATGGGGGCAGGGCATTCAGTGGTTTGTATGCACTTTGAAGTTTTCTAGAACAATAGACAAAATCAAACCAAAAAAATAATACCTTGTGTGGGTATAACTTTTTCTACTGAAATTGTTACATTTTCGAAAATAATACCATTGTTTCCCTCATTAGAAGTCTATCAGGCTGACCATTCATCTCTCCTGGGTAAGAGTTAAAGTTTTAAAAATTGAATCCATGTGGTTCATACTGAGAGTGTGGGCCAGCATCGTGGGCCACTGAGATGGGTCACTGCAGGTGGCCGGCCGGCTTGCTCAAAACATGTCAGCAGGGCTGCCAGCTTCTCCCAGGGTGGGTTGCTAATGTCATCTTTATGCCTTCTATTTTCTTACCTAGGCAAGGGCCTTTTGACTTTAATTACTTACTAAAGATAACATTTTGGTTTTATGAGCAAATAGCCTACCATGAGTATATGAAACCAACCTATTTGGATAACAGCATCCATTTAGAATCTTGAAGTGAACAAGGTTAATGAATTGATGCATTCTTTGGGGTCCCTAAACACAATTAAGTTCAATCATTACCCAGAAGGGAGTCATGTTGCTGACTACCATCCCCAGGGACATGGCCATGGGCAAGAGTACCTTACAGAAGAGTTACTAAATCTTACCTCTTAATCAGGGAAAATCAGTGGACTAACCATTTTAAACCTCATTAGAAACTTGGGTTGCTCTGCCTTCAGTTGTTAATATTCAGCCAACACTCTTGGGAGTTCATCCGTGAAGCAACACAGAGGATACCTATGTCTCCTATGTGCCTATGTTTCCCCAGGCTATATTATCAATGGGAGCCTTTGGTTTTCTCATTTATGCATAGTGCTCTCTCTGACCTTGACATTTGTGTTGATTGCAGAATCTCTATTTCCTTTCCAGTCTTTCAATCTTGGGAATCCCTACTGAGCATCTAATCAGCATATTATAAACATAATATTTTTAGCTATTAAATAGATTCTCTGCCTTTGGTCCAGTCTTTCACTCTAGTTTTACATTGTTATCTAAACATATATGTGCCAAGGTCATTCAATTCTTCAAGGTCTCATATAGACAACTTGCTGTTACTAACACTGCCCTGGCCACTGTCTGCAGTTATTGGCCACCAGAGTCAGTACCCGTAACCCTAGGAGCTTGGTCTCTCTTGTCCATTATCTTCTAAAACTTGGGTGGTCATATTTAGCAAACAAAAAATTTAGATAAGCAATAAATAAATGTTTCATGTAAGTATGCCCCAAATATTACCATAGGATATACTTATACTGAAAAAAAAATTATCTAAAATCCAAATTAACTGAGTGTTCTATATTTTGTCAGGCAACCCTACCTAAAATACATATAAAATGGATGTTTCATCCTTACAGTAATATTTTAAAGTAATTACTATTATCAGCCCCATTTTATTGAAGAGGAAATTGAAGCTTAGCAAGGTTTTGTAATTAGTAGGATCACTTCACTAGCAAATATATGATTTCAGAGGAGATCTGATTTCAGTCTCACATTCTTAAATACTCTCTGTGCTCTTCAATCTCTTTTCTGTACTGGTTTGGCTCAGTTGGTAAAGTTCTGCTCCATGCCCTCTGAGGACCCAGGTTTGATCCACAGCACCACAAAAATAGAGAAGGATATGGCAGTCACTCCCAAAGCAACCCCAAAACAATCAGCCATGGAAAACCCTATGAGGGTCGCTATGAGTTGGACTAGACTTGATGGCACCTAACAACAACATATATCATATCTCTGCTGTATAAACACCTCCACATCATCAAAACAGGAAACATTAAAAATATAGCACTTAAATGAGTAGAATTTTGAGCTGAGAGTGATAAAATCTACTCTACCTATCATTTGGGAGAAGGACCCGGCAACTCACTCCCAAAAACCAATCAGCCATTGAAAACCCTATGAATAGCAGAGAAGCAGTAACAATACTGTTTATCCTATTATACACAGGGTCACTATGAGTCAGATACCTACTTGACAGCACCTACCAACAACAACCTATCATTTATCAATCTATCATCTGTCTATCTTTGCCACAGATTCTGCAACTAGGTAAAGCAGACTATCATTGCCAGAGAATCCAGTATACCTGAGTATTGAACATATGATGAGGCCTTAATATTATATATATATATATACACACATATACATACATATATGTATATATATGCACATCCATCTTGGAACCTTTCTCCCATGTGCCTTTGATCAATGTGCCCACATCCTAAGGAAATTTGCCTGAGGAAATACTTAACCAATAAAGTATTCAAATGTTGTTTGCGCTGGCCTCCTAGCTCCCTGCTCTGTTTTTGCCCAAAGATGAGTCAGTTCTTGGTTGTGGTGTGTGTGTGTGTGTGTGTGTGTGTGTGTGTGTGTGTGTGTGTGTGTGTGTGATGCTGGGCACCAAACCCAGGTCCTCATGCATGCTAAGCATGCACTCCACCTCTGAGCTACACTCCAATACTTACCTGTGGCCTTTTCAAATGAACCACGGAAACTATTCCCCTTACTAAAGAAATCATTAAACTAATTTTACTCCCTTAAAGTCATGCATTTTGAGAGAGAAGTTGGTAACTTCCTCCATGAACAGAGACCCACTTTTTCTCATCTGGTTGCATTCTAACACACACATGTGTGTGTTGCACTAAGGATAGAGGCTCCTCTCAGAAGAATCTAGGAAGGATGGAACAGAGAAGTAAGTCCCTTATCTGTGTCTCTACCATGTTTGACATGCTTCTTATTATGCTGTCTTTTTCATTCAATCTCCTCCTGAAACCAAAGGTGATCTAACATGGGTTATCGCAAAACATACTTGTTTCATAACTGCAGGCTAAAGGAAGCTTCCGTGTACTGAGTACCTCAGCAATATAAACACTCAGCCTTCATCTTTTTAACTTTCTACTGTACAAATGTGTTTTGGTGGGTACTTTGGGCTCAGAAAAAGAATCTTCTTCCTGCAAGGACCTGCAATTCTTCAATCATAACTACCTTAAACAGGTCATCTGTATAAGTAGCCCATGACCTGAAACTTAAATTTCCTTTCCAATAAGGAACCTGTGTTCCCAGATGACATAGTTTTCTTGCAAAGTGCATTAGAACAGGGGTTGAAAATTAGTTTCTAGTCACTGCCTGGAGTGTGTGGTAAGGAGACTTCCCAGGCTCCATTCTGGCTCTGGGAACAGTTCCGCAATGGGTCACCCTTGTTACCATGGTTGCATGTGTAGAGAGAAGGGGCATGTGCCTTGTCTTTAATACACCTCTGCTAGGAGCATAAGGTGACCACATGAAACTAGACATTAGCTTCATGTGACTGTGATAAGAGAGCAGTGTTTACAGCCAGCAAAGGCCACTATGTCTCTTCCTCAAAGTAATTGGCTAAGATGTTTTCTAAGCAGAGCAGCTCTGCTGCCCCTGCCTTACACTCATCATATTCACTCTTCCGGACTTGTCTTTTGGGCTGGATATTTGTGTCCGCTGTCTCTCATGTTGATAAACCAACCCCCGAGGTAATGGTATTAGGAGGTGAGATCTTTGCAAGGTGATTAGGTCACTGGGTAGGGCCCTCGTGAATGGGATTAGTTCTCATAAAAACAGCCTGAGAGACTCCTTGCCCCTCCCACCATGTAAGTATTTAAGAAGGGACTGGTATGTGTTTTGTTTTGTTTGCAACAGATCTCAATATGTGGTCCAGGCTGGTCTTGAACTTAAGGTCCTTGAGTGCTGGGATTGCAGGTGTGCCACCACACCTGGTGAGAAGGGACTGCTTGGGAACCAGAAAGTGGGCCCTCACCAGACACTGAATTTGCTGGTGCATTAATCTTGGATATCCCAACCACAATATCTATGAGAAATAAATTTCTATTGTTTATAAGCTACACAGTTTATGGTTGTTTGTTATAAGAGCCTCAACAAACTCAGTCATCTTAATTGTGCATATGATTGTTCATGCACAAAGAAGTACAGTGAACCCCATCATCTGCAAATATTCTTAGGTTAAAGACGGGTTGAAATGTGCTATTAGAGCATGCGGAGAACTCAATGCCTCTTTCCTCTCCATATCAGATTCTGTCACAACAGTCCCAAATTTATGCTGCTTCAACCATTGCCCCAAATATATGAAGCTTTTAGTGAGTTACTCTTAATTTTACTTACAATGATATTTCTGCTTAGGCTCAGACATTTTTTCCAGAGGCTAACCCAAGATTGATTCAAGTGACAGCCAGTAAATCAAACTCAAATCACCATTGTTATCCATGAGACAAGTTCTTTGTTATTAAAGAAGGACCTAAGCCCATGTATGGGTGCTTTAGTTTTTCCCTGGGTATTAATTTTCCTGAGAAACTCCTTTGCCTTCTGCAAATGGACTTCTATAAATTGTTCAGATATGGCTTGATTGGTATTATCTCCATGAGACCCAACCTAGGATTCCTGGACAGAATTTCCATAATCAAGTGGGTGATGCTCAAAATGGATAGTCAGACAACAATAGTAAGATTATATTAGGCAGGAAACTTCTAGAAAAAATTTTAAATATCTATGAAGACTCCTAGAAATGGCTCTGCATTAATTTCTAGTTCATAAGACTCCATTGATAAACAGATCCAGCACTTACGCTGTGTTGTGTATGAAGAGGATATTACTCTATTTCTGAGTGACCATCTGAGAACTTTGTTTTGTTTCTGAAAAACAAAACAGCTTGTTTCTGACAAAATAATTATGAAATTATGTTCAGAATATCAGGTCATACCAAAGTGAGACCCATTGAGTCTAAAACCTTGAAAAACAAAAAGTAAACCATAAAACAAAGGAAGACAAGCTTAACTAAACCATAAGGGAAATGCTTAATCCTCAACCATGGGCTATAATGAAAGCAAACACTGAGACAGGAGAAAATCTCACAAAGTCACAAAGCAAGGATATTGGACTGATATTTTCTATATAATATGCATTGTTTGATGCTGTATATCTCATTCATGGAGACTCAGCAAAAAAAAAGAGGAAAAAAGAAAAAACAGATAAAATGAAAGATAGATAATTCCAATTCTTTCTGAAGAGCATACACTCCATATTATCATCCTGGAACCTCTTTTCTGTTTGTTGATTGGTTTATTTGTTTGTTTTAAGCAGGGCTAGTCACTAGTAAAATGAAACACAAATTCTGTACTAATAAAATTAGCATGTGGATAGCTATGGAGAGAAATTTCCATGTGGAAGTATCTACAAGTTACTGAAGTAATAGACTCTTGGTGTGTGTTGAGGATTTTTAAAATCTATCCCATAACTAGGGTCCCTCATATTAGCCTGAGGGACTGACCTCTAGGTGACCCCAGGGCCACATCCCACTCACTCACTCCTACCCCTCCCATCAAGTGAGCAAAGATGGCCCCTGACCAGCCTGACCAGCCTCAACTACCTTAATCCTGATTGGCTACCCTTAGCATCACAGTTAAATAACTGCCACTACCTGGCAAGTATGACAGTTCACATGCTGTACCTGTCATGAATGTGCCCTGATTGGCTAACCCCAGCATATGACCCCCTCTGGGACCCTATATAAGCAGGGCTACAGGACCCCCTTCACCCTACCACTGTTTTCCATCCTTCCACTGCTACCTGGACCCCATCACCTTGATCCAGCACTCCCCACTCCAGCAGAAGATCTCCAAGCAAGCCTACATGTCAAGACCAAGGGCCCTGAAGCTCAGAAGGCTACAAGCAAGCCACGAAGAGCCTCCCAATTCCTCCCATCCTTGGGAAGGAGGGAGGCAGAGAAGGCGAACTGCAAGAGTCAAGACCAACTGACCTCCAGCCCAGTGGAACACTGGCTGCCTGTAGCTGTGCCTTTAAGGCTGAGCTGTTCCACCAGTCAGCCTGCAGCCTTAGAGCTAGCACTTTAGCACTTGGTAGGGGCTGCTTGCTGGTTGTACCGCACTTGGAGAGTAACCCAATAAACCTTCCCTTCCTGTTTCCCACAGAATGTCTCCCAACGTCCTTCTTTGGTGCGTTGGGCCACTACACCAACCTGGTCCAGTGGGTCTCCGATACCTACTTGGTGTCAGGGCAAGGTTCTGACCTCTGCCGGGCCTGAGCTGCACCCCAACAGGTGTGATTTTGGAAAAGAAAAAATACCACTCTGGCCACTGTGGAGTGAAGAGGCAGAAGAACATTAGAAATCAAGGCTAGAAAAATGGGGAGATGGGCTGCATAGACTGTTGCTACATGTAAAATTCAAAGATATTTATTGCAAGACTGTAGAAGAATTTCAGAACCTGGATTATGGTGTTAAAGGACATTCTGGCCATTGGATGAGAAATATAGTATGGGAACAGAAGCAGATGTGGTCCTAAGTGTAGATGGGAAGGAAGTCAAGAACTCCCAAGAATCTGACCTATGCCCCTGAGGAACAGTGCTACCGCTTGTGAAGAGCAGCAGTACTAGGGGAGGTTTGAGCTTTCTGGAGAGATGGCAGAAGAATCACAGAAAGAGAGAAGCAAATAAAGTATATCTGGGGCACTGGGATTTGAGGTATCCTATGGCATCCAAGTAGAGATGTAACTAACAGGAAAAATCTGGGAGGGGGGTGCACAGACAGGAAAGAAGGCACTCTCGGGTTTCAGCACCAAAATTATAGGGAAAATCTGAGGGAAGAGAGGATATACAGACATGAGGGAATCTGATGACCTGTAGAAGAGCATGCTTATTGGGGGAATATAAAGGGGAGAAGGAAGGGAAAAGGGGCCACCTAGATAGCAGTCAAGAGGGAGGGACAAGGGACTGCTGCTGTAATCAACCTACAGTGAGGTTAGGGCTTATAGAGAACTGGCAAAGTCTTTGTCTTAACATTGTTGTTGTTGTTAGGTGCCGTCAAGTTGGTATCCAACTCATAGTGACCCTGTGTACAACAGGTGAAACACTATTGTTAGTGCTTCTCTGCTATTCATAGGGTTTTCAATGGCTGGCTGTTTTTTGGGAGTGGGTTGCTGGGTCCTTCTCCCAAGCACCTGGTGTTCCAGGCGGTCTCCTATTATATACTAATCAGGCCCAACCCTGCTTAGCTTCTAAGATCTAATGGGATCAGACACCACAGTGTTATGGCTGCAGGTATCTTAACATTAGCAGGAGAAAATTCCTTCCAAGAAGGGAGGAGGGAGAGATTTGAGAGACTGGAATCTCAGGAATTCTCACTCAGGACCTTGGAGTTCAGGGTAAGGAAGAGGCCTTTTTCCCCCTCAGTAACCATCAGTAAATTATTGGTTGGAGCCATGGATAAACAGAAGAAAATTGAAATTGTAAGTATAGACTAGATCACCTAAGGAGCAGGAATATACTGAGAAAAGAAAAGGCCAAAGATTCAACCATCAACAAAACTAACATTTACTGGTGCGTTAGAGTGGAATAATGACCATTATTATTAACAACAATAACAACTCATAACAACAACAATAACTCACTAAGAAATGAAAGGAAAAAAGCAAGAGCTGCAGAAGTGTTTGTCAAGTACTTCTTATATTTCATGTCTTACATATATTAATCTTCACAACAGGCCTATCAAGGTTTGTTTATCACCCTTGGAGTTCAATAATCCATAAACATAAAATTCTGTTGTTTGTGGTTTATTAATATTGCTCAGACTTCTGTAAACTTAAGTTGTTCTTTATTTCAGGAACTATTTTTATTACTCATATCTTTAGGCATTTCTTTTGTGATTATTGCATATTGTTGATCCCTTTTGTTCTCTACATGTGCTATGCCTACTTGGTATCTCCATCTCTTTTTCTGAAATTATTTCCAAATCTTTGTGAATTTTTTTCCTTCCAATTTACGCAACGTGTCGAAGCCTACTAACACATTTGCATTTACATGTTCCTATATGGCTTTCATCTCACAGATGCATTTTTTTCTTCTTCCTTTCTTTTCTTGAAATTCCTCCCCTTTGTAGCGTTCTCTTCTGTTCGCTTTCATACCACCTCACACGGGCTGTTTTCTTCCTGAATTATTGTTCCTACTCAACATTCCCTTGTAGCTTGTTCTCTCTGAGCTTTAAACTTTAAAGTCTCGCTCAGTCTTGTAGCTTCTTGTTCTTTTCCTATTACTCTTTACCTCAGTTCTGTGGATTTAAACAACATCTATTCTCTGGTGGCCTGAGGTTTAGCTCAGTAGGTAGAGTGCTGCTCTGAGCTCTCTGAGGCCCTGGGTTCAATCCCCAGCATCGCAAAAATGGGAGAAGGACCAGGCAGCCCACTCCCTAGGCAATCTTGAAAACAACCAGTCATCAGAAACCCTACGGATAGCAGAGACCCACTCACATAGTGCTGGACATGGCACAGTATCAGGGAGGGTTTTGTTCTGTTCTATGTAGGTCAGCTATGAGTTAGACCCAACTCGACGGCACCAAACAACAACAACATTTTACTGAGACAACTACACTTAAATCTCTAGCTTAGACTTTGCCTGCAGACTTATATTCAGCCTTCTAACAAATTCATTTAAAACCTGTTGTTGTTGTTGTTGTTGTTGTTAGGTGTCACTGAGTTGGTGTCCGTCTCATAGCAACCCTGTGTATAACAGACGACATACTATTGTTGTGCTTCTCTGCTATTCATAGGGTTTTCAATGGCTGCTTGTTTTTTGGGAGTGAATTGTCAAGTCCTTCTCCCAAACCTACAGCACCTGGTGTTCCCAGGCTGTCTCCCATCCAAGTACTAACCAGGTCTGGCTTCCAGGATTTGAAGGGATCAGACACCACAATGGGTAGGACTATAGGCTCAATCGTTTAAAACCTGGGAAGCTGAAAATGTAGCTCTGAATTTTCTTGCTCATACTTGCTTTTCTTCTCCATTTCCCTTCATTCTGTAAACGGCACCACCTTCCATCCAGCAGTTCACACCAAAACCAGTGTTCTTTATTGGTGTCCATTCCCAAGCCCAGCCCACCACTTGGAAGGCTTTGACTTGTTGTAGGTTCTTGAGAAGGTCACCAGCAGAGGATCACATTTCCCAGCCAAATGATCTTCTCCTTGAAAAGTAACGTCATTTCCTTGGGGAAGGAAAAATAATTTAATTAGTGAGTAAACAATCTTTGACCTTGGGTAATTTGAGATATAAGGTTAGAAATGACAAACTAAATTCAATCAATGTTATCAATACTTTTGCTTTAGAGTAAAAAATAGGGCTGGGGAGTATAGTTCAGAGATAGTGGTCAGCATGCATGAGACCTTGGATTCTATCTCTAGCATCACCACCAACACACACACACACACACACACACACACACACACACACACACACAAAGAATTCCAGACGGTTTTCATTTCATACATTTGTAATGTTTAAGAGAATTTGGATTTGTCATGTTTGAGTTCTGGGACAATTTAAAATGTCTAATGATTCATTTTGCCTACAGCCATAGCCCTGTGGCATCTGATCCCATCAGATCTCGGAAGCTAAGCAGGGTCGGGCCTGGTTAGTACCTTGATGGGAGACCGCCTGGGAACAACAGAAGCTGTAGGCTTGAGAGAAGGACCTGGCAACCCCCTCCCAAAAATCAATCTGCCATTGAAAACCCTATGAACAGCAGAGAAGCACTGACCATAGTGTTTCCCCTATTGTACAGAGGATCGCTATGAGTTGGATACTGACTCAACGGCACCTAACAACAACAACAACGATTCATTTACATTTGTGACTTTTAAGTTGAAAAATATAAAGGGCTGAGGATGTAGCTCAGTGGTAGAGCACTTGTCTAGCACATGAAGTGCCATAGGTTTGATCCCTGGCACTGCAAAAAATGTGTATAAATATTTATGACATATTGAAGACATACTGTTTATTAAAGTACATTATTAGAATTGTAATAAAGACTTTTGTAAGTTTTTATTAGTCATATCACTGAAATACTTAAGAGACTTAAATATGATAAAGTTTTAAATGAAATTTAAAATATTAAAGCACCTTAAAAGTAGTAATTTCAATTTATTGGATCTTTAAGTAGAAAAAATGAGTCTTTAATAAAAGAAACTAGGATTTTCACTCCTACTAATCAAAAGGGGGTGAGATGGAAAGGTGCCCCACCAGGAGCACTGATAAGTGCTAACCACAAAGTAAGGTTTTCACAAATATTTATTGAATGAAAAATTGAGGTCAGATCTATCTTAAATAAAAGTGAAATCACAGGAGATCTGTTGTTGTTGTGGTTAGGTGCTGTTGAGTTGGGTCCAGCTCATAGCAACCCTCCTGGGGTTCTCAATGGCTGATTGTTTCAAGATTGCTTCAGGAGTGGATTGTCACATTCTTCTCCTGTCTTGGCGGTGCTGGGGATCAAACACAGGTCCTCAGAGAGTGTGGAGCAGCACTCTACCAACTGAACTAAACCCCAGCTCGTTTATGGAAGATCTAGGCACATAAAATGCCAGTTTAATGAGGATATAAACAATGTTTTAGGGGTGTATGTTTATCAATGAATTAATATTTTTTATTAACCTTAATATCAATCACATACTTCGTTACTTCTTGGTATTGATGTATTAAAACATCTACCAGTCCCTTCTGCCTCACCTGTATTTGCTAGACTCTCCTCTTCTGCAAATGCAAAGGGGTGGTGCTTACTCTGAGAAAATTATTCATTGCCCTTGACACCTCAGCACATGTCCCAAAGCTGACATTTCAGTTCTAAAACTGTATCTCAGAGACAAATTGTTTTACAGGTGGACTGTACCTTTTTTTTTTTTTTCAATACTGGGGGTTGTACCCCAGGCCTCGCACTTGCATGCTTTGCAAGTGCAGGACCACTGAGCTGCGCCCTCAGCCC
Organism: Pedetes capensis; assembly: GCA_007922755.1. Lineage (NCBI taxonomy): Eukaryota > Metazoa > Chordata > Mammalia > Rodentia > Pedetidae > Pedetes > Pedetes capensis. The sequence continues at coordinate 7,301 of VMDO01015326.1, read as the reverse complement.
ATTTTATTTATTTTTTGAGACAGGGTCTCCCTAAATTACGCAGACTGCCACTGGTCTCGAACTTGCGATCCTCCTGCCTCCGCCTCCCGAGCCGCTGGGATTACAGGCATGCACCACCGTACCCAGTGCCTGCACCTTTTTTAAAGGTTCATTTCCATGGTAGCATTTAATTCAGATGACCATATTGTTGATTTGATCACATGCCAGAAAAATTTAACTTTTCAGCTTGGTGAAATTTCAGACAAGACCATCTTACCACTGCTCAGAAAAACCTTGCAGAGCCGCCTTTGACTTGTCTCCATTTCTACATAAATATAAATCTGGCTATGCCTCATATTGTAGACCTAAAGTTAAAACGCTCTGTTGTCAGATGCTTCTCTTGTGATTCCTTATAGAAATTTTTTCCCAGAGCTCAGCCATTACATCCAAGTCCTCAGTACCAGTTTTACACATTGGAACCACTTGTAGGGTAAAAATACCAAAACTTCTCCAAGCCAGACTTGATTCTTTTCCTTCAGTAATCTGTGTTTCTATGTGTAAGCTTTGTGGATGCATCTGTTTTGAGTTACATAAATATACCAAAAAAAGTATTTCATAGCAGGAAAATTTATGCATTCCATATTCTCACAGCTTGAAAATGACCAAATTTATTTTCTTGAATAAATTCACTGGGGATAAAATCAAAAGAACAACTCCAAAGCAATATTTTGAGATTTTCTGCCAGCATCAGGGAAGAAGAAGGTATGTAAAAATAGACACGTGTACATAACACATAGATTCATATTCTGCTATTTATGCTGAGACATGAGAGACTATAAATAACTCCAAATGACTTGATGATTCCTCTTTCTAAAACAATTCAGCATGAAATGTTTCTATGCTGATATTTACATTTGAATATAGATGTGTTTAACATTCTTATGTTCGATACAAAGGAAATAAAGGGGATGGGACGGTGCCTGTGGGGCCCTACTGAAGAAAGGATTTTGTGCAGCATTTGTGTCACTACTGGAAGGTTCTCACCATCAAGAAGGTGTGGCCATTGACAATGCTACCTGTCACAGCTGCTGGCAGGGAAAGAGAGATGGACCTTCTTCAAGTGCCCTCCTTCCGTAGGAGAATGTGATCTGGGGCACAACCCCCTCAGCCACACTCTTTCCTTATCCTGTCCCAGACAGAAGCCACAGAAAGACAATTCTAGTCAGGACCAAGGATCAACATACGGTGAAGCTGGAGATGAAGTTCCTGGAGGGGTCAGCAGAAATGGTTGCTATGTCCTTTACATTGAGCTACTGTGTCTCAGGGCACAGAAATTGCTGACATTTTCCCAACCCAAACCCGTCATCTCAAGACATTAACTAGTTTCTGCTTCTCCTTCATAATGCTTATGTTGTCTGCTAGCTACAGCCCTGTGACCATCTGTACATCTTACCTGTAGTTTTGGGTCAATTCTGCCCACGCTCTCCCATGGCTCTGTAGGTATCCTCCAGCCAGCATCAGTTAATGGTACTCTGAGAAAATCAGCTAGAGAAAAAGTTGGAAAGCTTTTGGATTGCCTCATTTTGTCTTCTTCAAAGTTAATCTAGCTTAGCCCTATCTATGCAGCCTATCTTTCACTAACTCTTCATTAATGTTTTTCTGAAATGCATACTTATTTTATGCTGACTATGCTTTAAAAATACACTTTTCTTTTTTCCCTTCATTTCCCATTAGTGATCCAAACATCAATCCAACTCTGGATGATAAGCATGGGAAAAAGATAGATTTCAACAAAGGAAAAAATATCAATATAAAATTGGGTGCAACAAAGACTTGGCTCTCCCCAAATACACTTTCCTATGATAATTCCTAAAGTTCCTTAACAAATTCCCATAAGGTTTTGCATTTCTCTTGCTGTTTACTTTTCTCAAGAATCTATATTTAATAATAAAAATAAGTTAAATGTTAGTATTTTTTCTATTTGTTTAATTTTTAGTGTGGCAAATAATATTTCAGTGTACTTTTATTATGAATCATTTCTATCATGAATGTATAATTTTTCAGTCAGATTATGAAGTTAGTAGTTTTATGAATGCTGATCTGTTCAATCAATAGTTGCTTATAATATTATACTTATAAATAACTATTTTTATTAGTATTTAGTTATCCATATTAGTGGAGTACAGAGTAATGTGTCAGTTGATATATTAGTTATGCAACCATCCACTCAGTATTCTTAATGCTTCCACCTTCTTAAGCATTTTACAGAACAAAATAAACAAGGAAAAAAGAAAAAAAAATAACAATTTTGAGTAACATGAAATGGCAATGTATGCCACCATGGGTTATACTCTGACATTTTTTCCCCTTTTTTATATTTTCATAGAGTTACATTCTGCATTTTGCATTTTTTCTCTCACTCTTAAAAATAACTAATATAGACTTTTTTTCAAACATGATTATATTAAATTGAGTATGTCTGAATACATAGCTTCAAAGCATATCCACCTGTACATGTCTAAGTTTCTTGATAATAAAATTTTGGTAAATTGTCCCTGTAAGTTGTGGGATAAACGAAATATGCAATGAACTCTGCAATTATCTTCATTCCAACAATTAACTCACAGGCATGGATGTGATCCAGTGAATCTGACACACATATTTCAACCTTCTTATACATGCAGTGATTGAACAGGATTCAAAGCAACTAAGTGCCCTGATTTCAGTATCTAAAAAGGAGTCCCTGTAAGCTCCATTAGTAGAAAAGCAGTCTGTTTCATTTGCTTAGGTTTAAAAACTTATCTTACACCTGTTGGTAAAACACAATTTAACCTGTTGGGCCTATGGTGAAAACCTACAATCATATGCCTCTGAAACTAAATTTTTATGTGCACAAAACTATGTCCCAGAAGTTTTTCCAATGACTTTTTATTGAGTGAGCAGAACTTACTCCACCAAATCCCTGGGGATTAATGGTCCATATTTAGCCCCATGGCAACTGAGCCTTGCTTGTGCAGCATAAAAGTTTCACAGAGTTGAGAAGTAGTGTGAAGTACACACGGTTCTCCTAATTGTTAAAATCTGAAGAACATAGCACTCGTTGCTCCACAGTCAAATATTTGAGATAAGCTGTGCATTTAGACATTTGATATATTTTTATTAGACCTTAGAGCTAACCAATTTTTCTCAAATGATCTATGTATGCGCCATTGATTTCATCCTTAATTCTGGTTTTATAAAGAAGAATTTTGCTTCAATTTCCTGAAAAAGTATTTCAAAAATTTTTACCAACATAAACTTTCCACCTTTCTTTCATTCAAACTTGAGTTTATTCTGTGGAAGTTCATTTTATTTAAATAAAATAAAACAACCATACACCTTCAGAATGAAGTAACTTTTTCCCAATACTTAATATGACTCATTAGCTCAATAAATATGAACTAATTACTTATTCTCTGCCAGATGTCTAACCTAGATAAAGGAATTAATTGATTACTGAGCCATTTAATTTGACGATATTGGAAACTTTTCATTTACCTAACATTTATTAAATGTATCTTATGCTCTAAGTCCTGGATTGTTTTAGGTTTACAAAGAAACAATTTAAAGACTTGGCCTGGAGCATTCATATTTTTGTCAGGAAGATAGAAATGAATAAACATCAGGAAATAATGCTTAGTCCTGTGCAAAGTCTTAGGAAAACAGAGAAGAGGGAAGGTCTAATTTTAATGTGAGGCAAAGACAGAATCTTCACGATAGGCAGTGCTTGAACTGATGCATGTGTGAATGGTCATCAGGAATTTCAGAAAGATGCTTCAAGCAGAAGCAATAATATCTATATGAATATATGAAAATGGAAAAGAAAGACAAGGACTTTGGTGAAGCAGAAAGAAGAGTGTGTTTTGGGAGTAACAAAACGTAAATATGTCTCAATTCTGGACCTGCTCAGAGACACTATCCTTGGAAAATTAGCACTTGATTCATCTGCTCTCACAGTAAATATTGAGAAGTGATTGATGATACACACACACACACACACACACACACACACACACACACACATATATATATATATATATATATATATATATATATATATATATATATATATATATATATATATATATATTGATGAGCAGGCAGGCCCAGAGCTAGGGTATCTAGAGGAGTCATGGGTTAAGAGTGGATTTACACATGATTTTGGAAAACAAAATTGAGGAAGCTCCCAGGCTGACTCTTCAGTAGTACTAGTCTCAGCTGTGTGTTTGTAGAGCACTTTCTGGCCATAGAAGCCTGGTTCTTCTCTAGCTTTGTGCAATCATCTCATTCAGGTTTTTTTTGTTTTACATTCTTCTTTTATGAAAAGCATCCTATAACTTTTAACTGGGTATCAGTCTCTTTCTACTGCAATGACCATGCAACCCTGTAGAGCTTGGATTCTTCTTTTATAGGTGATGTAAATACTGAGACAGATTTAACCAGGGGAGTTATGGCTTACCCTGCAAGTGGTATTAAGGTGATCATAAAATGACGAATGCCGAGAGATTCATTTGTTGCATTGTGATAATAAGTAGGCAGTAGATTAGGTATGGCATAGGCTAGACAGAATTAAGAAACTAAACAGATGTAACAGGAAGGAGAAAAAATGATGACCTTTAGGGATTTCTACTTACAATTATGAGAGACTGTTGGTGATGTTTTTTGGGTGCCATCAAGTCAGGTCTGACTCATAGCAACTCTTGTACAACAGCATCAAACACAGTCCAACACTGTGTCATGCACATGATCTTTTTTATGTTTAAGCTCATGAGAGAATAGCCAGTATCAAACCAAATTCACACTAAAAGTAAAAACAAAATATTGATAAAACTTTTTTAATTGTTTAAATTCATCAGAGAGCTACCAAGCAGTCAGGATGAGAGGCATCAAGGTCCCAGAAAGAAGAATATCCAGTGAATTAAGTCTTCTCATGAGTTTTCCCCCTGATATATTTGCTACTCATAAGCAGAATGTAATCAAGAACTTCAGAAGCCAAACAGAAAGCAACAAAGAAGATAAACAACGATTGGCCCTCTTATCAATGCTAGAGAGACATAAAGTTCCAGGCCTTACAAAAAGAAGCAGCACCAGTAAATACCATACACTTTCTACTGGGACTCCCAAAAGATTATGCCATAGAAGTGGAACAGGAAATAGACCAAACTTCCTGGAATGAAATTAACCTTTGATCAGCTTAATCTCAGACTAGATTATATGATCTACCCTTCATCTAACTTCCAGTTAAGAGGAAAATTAAACAATATTTGAGAGAGAAACGTCACTCAGAGCCACTTCAATTATTTATGTCTGGCATTTTATAAAATATCACCATGCCTGCCAGAACAAAAGACCAATTGATCAAAAAAGCAAGCGGAAAACAAATGGCTGAAATGAATTCATTGGTGATAGAGGCATTTGTATTGTCAAACATAGTCTTTAAAATATCTGTGATTGATGTATTAGAGCTTTTCAGAAAAAGAGCTGTCCATGAAAGTTTAAGAAACGGAAAACAAACCAAGACAAAAATTTCAGTGGATGAGTTAGCAGCATATTAGACAAAACTAAAGAGAAGATTCATAAATTGGAAGTTATGTTGAAGATATACATGTTTATAGAGGTACACAGGACATCTGCAGCCATACCACCCTAGCATTTGATCCTACCTAATTTCAGAAGCTAAGCAGGGTTGGCCTGGTTAATCCTTGGATGAGAGACCACATGGGAATAGCAGGAGCTGCAGGCTAGGGAGAAGGACCCGGCAATCCATTCCCAAAACAATCAGCCATTGAACCCTACATAGGGCTGCTATGAGTCAGACTTGACTTGACAGCACCTAACAACAACATGGAGATATATAATGTATACGGAGATATATACATACAGTGAAGTGTAGAGAAAATTGATACCAAGTCCAGAAATGAACAAGAGACATTTGTTGTTGTTGTTGTTAGGTGCCATCGAGTCAGTGAACATAGTAAAAAGGTCTCACATGTGTGAATTTGGAATCTCAGAATGAGATGAAGGAGAGGAATAAGAGGATGGCACAGAAGTAATATTTGAAAAAATAATCTGGAAAATTTCCCAAAAGTAATGCAAGAAATTAAGCCATAGATTCAAGAAATTCTGAGTATAAAGTTTCATACTGAGAACAGTGTACCACAAACAAAGCAAAGCTTGTTAGAGCAAGTAAAACAAAGAGAATGTCTTAAGAGCAATAAAAAATCCAAAGACCTTCTACAGTCACATGAACAGCAATAAAACTGGAAACTGACTTTTCAACAGAACTTAGAAGCCAGGTGACAACAGAATGAAATGCGTGAAATGTTGAAAGAAAATAACTGCCAATCTAAAATTTGATACCTGACAAAAATATCCCTCAAAAGCAAAGGTAGCCAGGCACAGTGGCTCACACCTGTTTTCCAGTGACTCAGGAGGCAGAGGCAGGAGGATAATAGGTTTGAGGCCAGAGGCAGCTTGTATAACTTAGCAAGGCCTTGTCTCAAGATAAAAAATTAATGATGGGCTAGGGGTTCAGCTCAGTGGTAGAGCATTTGCAAGGCATGTGTGAGGCCCTAGGTCCAACCCCCAAATACCACACACACACACAAAAGGTAAAACAAAGTAATTTTAAGCAAATTAAAACTGAAGAATTATTGCTGGCAACCCACAGTAGCAGAAGTATACAGGAATTTATTTAGGCATAAGAAGATGACATTGAAAGAAGCTAGCAGGCACAAAGGAGAATATAACTCAACCTAAGTAGTCAATGTCTGCAATTGTAGCCCTGTGGCATCTGATCCCGTCAGATCTCAGAAGATAAGCAGGGTCAGGCCTGGTTAGTACCTGGATGGAGAGACCGCCTGGGAACACCAGAAGCTGTAGGCTTGGGAGAAGGACCTGGCAACCCCCTCCCAAAAGTCAATCTGCCATTGAAAACCCTATGAGCAGCAGAGAAGCACTGACAATAGTGTTTCCCCTGTTGTACAGAGGGTCACTACGAGTCGGATACCGACTAGACGGCACCTAACAACAACAAGTAGTCAATATTTGAGGAAATATAAGGAAATACTGACTACTAAAAATATTAATGTATTATGACATTTAAAATAAACAAAAGGTTAAAATATATGATAAAGTATCATAGAAAGTGGGATTCTTGAATTGCCTGAAAATTGATAAAACTATTAATTTGTATCAGGCTAATATGTCAAAGATGAATATTGTGATTTCTAGGGTAACAAACAAAGAGGAAATATCAGAGAGGAAAATTAAATAATAAAAAT
>VMDO01015325.1:0-51549 GCA_007922755.1 Pedetes capensis | reverse complement strand
CTTTTTGGTCGGTCTTGTTTCTTTGCTTTTTTCTGGTGTATTTTTAAAGCAAATCTTCAATAATATGGTTCACTGTAAATACTTACTGGCAATGTAACTTCTGACAGCCTCTCTCCTAATATGAGAGTGCTACTGTAATGAATGTACTATTGAGTCTGGATTATTTCAAGATGTCACCTCCAAAGTAAAAATTGTACTTTATTTTTAAATGGGCTCACTGGAATAATCAAGCTGAGTATATCATGTAAAAATACACTAATCTAGTTTCATTTTGAAGTGGTTCTCCACGGTTGTACACATTTTTTTTTTTTTGGTGGTGCTGGGGGTTGAACCCAGGGCCTCGCGCGTGCATGCTTTGTAAGTACTGGACCACTGAACCACACTCCCAGCCCACTTTTTTACATTTTGAGACAGCATCTTGCCAAGTTACGCAGACTGCCTCTGGTCTTGAACTTGGTGATCCTCCTGCCTCTGCTGCCCAAACCGCTGGGATTACAGGCATGCGCCTGGCAGTTGTATGCATTTTTATAAAGGCTGGTTTTATTTGGTTGTAGCTAGTTAGAAATATGTATTTGGAGCCAGTTGTGATACATACTTGTAACCCCAGCACTAAGGAGGTAGGGGCAGGAGGATCACTAGTTCAAGGCCAGCTTGGGCTACATAGGGAGACACTATCTCAACAACAACAACAACAACAACAACAACAACGGCATTTGTCCAAAGTGCAATGTTCAGCCAACATGATTATTTTGCCTTCTGATTCAAGTCCCTGAAGCCCATTCTGTTTTCTTCCCCACAAACAGAGCCTGGTCTTTCAACATCAGATATTCTGTCTTGGATTAAACAAGAAGAAGAGCCTCAGGTTGGGGCCCCACAAGAGTCCAAGGAAAGTGACATGTACAAAGGCACCTATGCGGGTGAGTCACAGAAGAGATGCTCACGTCCACATAGCTCATGCCTCAGATGACTGAAGAAACTGTAGCTGAAATGGGGCTGTTGTGGCAAGGAAATAGGAGAAAAAGATATGGTCAACTAAATTAGAAATGAACCCAAAAGGTCACTGAGATGAATTTTAAGTGAGAAAACACATACTTAAGTGCAAAGACAAATTAGAATTTTAGGGCCTAGAACTAACTCAATGGTACAGTTGTGTCTAGCATGCACAAAGCTCTGGGTTCAATCCCCAGCACCACATTAAAAACAAGCAACCCTCCCACACACAGAATTGTCAGAGGAAGAAAAATAAGTGTATATAGATGGGCCAAAAGTTTGAGGATGAAGAAAAACAAGAACATTTGAGATTACTTAGAAAGGACAGTACAAAAATATAGAGAGGGGAGACAGGCAATGAAGACAGACTGTCTTCAGGGAGGCACAAATGGGAATGTTAATTAAGAGCCCTCTTTCACTGAAAGGAAAAACTGTGATGGGAGAAGAAAGGGAAATAGCTTCTGTCTAAGATTTTTGCCTGTAGCGGTACCACTGTGGCTTCCAATACCATCATCAGATCTTAGAAGCTAAGCAGGGTCCGGCCAGGTTAGTACTTGGATGCAAGACCACCTGGGAAAATCAGGTGCTATAGGCATGGGAGAGGGACCTGACAACCCATTTCCAAAAAAATAATCAGCCACTGAAAACCTTATGAATAGCAGAGAAGCACTGACAGTAGTGCCAGGCATGGCCCAGTGTCAGGGAGGGTTTCATCTGTTGTACATACGGTCGCTATGAGTGGGTCCTGATTCAACACCACCCAACAACAAGATTTTTAGCACCATGTATGTTTTGACACTTGAATTATAAAAGAACCTCAAGGTTAGAATGACTCAATTGTTTATATAACTTAATGCAATTTTTTCAATACCTTCTATGCCCTGTGTTCTTTTAGAGTCTGGGAAGTACTAATGAAAAATAAGACCATTTCTGCCTTTCAAGAAACTTAAATCAGGGACACATATCAGTGCTAGGCAAGCCTATTGAGTGCCAAGGGTGAATGAGATGGATGACTTACATAAAAGAAATGAGAAGCTTGAAGAACATGCATCAGTTTTAGTTTAGATGTTTACATAAGACATTGCAGAGGCTGTGAAGCCAGAGGTGGGCCTGGGATATTGACTGGTTCAATGTGGCTGCATATAATTTGGGAAGATGGGGAGAGAAGGGAAGCATCCTACAAAAGGGAGAACATCATGAGCAAAGCTGTAGAAGTAGAAATGTACACTTAATGTTGAGGGGAAGTAAAGAAATAGCTGACTATAGTGAAGGATTTGTTTGGTAGAATAGAGAATAATAGGCATAGATAAATATACCATTTTAGGCTTTGTCACAACAGGCAACAGAGAAAGTTCCCCAGCTAAGGTGAAACATAATGCAAGTAATGTGGGGAAAATTGAGGCCAAGGTTTTTCCTTCTCCAAGCAGGGAGCATCTGAGAGATACACACATAAATTCTCTGATTTGGCACAGGGACTCCAGATGCCTTCTCTGAGCAGTAAAGAACTTCGCTCAGCCTTTTAGAGCTGGGAAGGAACATGAGAGGTGCTGATGGGACAGGTGGTGCCAGGTGTAACTCTCAGCTCCTTTCTTTCAGATGAAGAGCTTGCCATCAAAGCCGAAGGCCTTGCCAGAGCCTCACTGTGCCCAGAGGTTCCAGTTGCCTTCTCTGCCCCACCAGTGGCAGCCACAAAGGATGCTTTCTCAGATGTGTCTTTCAAAAGCCAGCAGTCTGCCCCCATGCCACCTTTTGGTCATGCAACTACTGACCTGCCTGAAGCCTCGGAAGGGCAAGTGACTTTTACTCAGTTGGGTAGCTACCCTCTCCCGCCTCCAGTTGGGGAGCAGGTGTTCTCATGCCACCATTGCGGCAAGGGTCTCAGCCAAGACATGCTGCTGACGCACCAGTGCAGCCAAGCTGGTGAGCACCCCTTACCCTGTGCCCAGTGCCCCAAGCACTTTGCCCCGCAGGCCGACCTCAGCAGCACCTCCCAGGACCACGCCAGTGAGACACCCCCCACCTGCCCACACTGCGCCCGGACCTTCACTCATCCCTCAAGACTCACCTACCACCTCCGGGTCCATAACAGCACCGAGCGCCCCTTCCCCTGTCCCGATTGCCCCAAGCGCTTTGCCGACCAAGCTCGACTCACCAGCCACCGGAGAGCCCACGCCAGCGAGAGGCCCTTCCGCTGCCCACAGTGTGGCCGGAGCTTCAGCTTGAAGATCAGCCTGCTGCTGCACCAGCGGGGACATGCCCAGGAGCGCCCCTTCTCCTGCCCTCAGTGCGGTATTGACTTCAACGGACACTCAGCCCTGATTCGCCACCAGATGATCCACACGGGTGAGCGCCCTTACCCGTGCACAGACTGCAGCAAGAGCTTCATGCGCAAGGAGCACCTGCTGAACCACCGGCGACTGCACACGGGCGAGCGGCCCTTCCAATGCGCGCACTGTGGCAAGAGCTTCATCCGCAAGCACCACCTCATGAAGCACCAGCGCATCCACACCGGCGAGCGGCCCTACCCCTGCGCGCTCTGCGGCAGGAGCTTCCGCTACAAGCAGACGCTTAAGGACCACCTTCGGTCGGGCCACAGCGGAGGCTGTGCGGGTGATAGTGACCCCTCTGCTCAGCCGCCCGACCCACCTGGTCCGCTCTTAACTGGGCTTGAAACCTCCGCCCTAGGTGTTAGCACGGAAAGTCTCGAGACCAATCAGTGGTATGGGGAAGGGAGTGGAGGGGGAGTTTTGTAAATCTATGGCCTTATGGTTATCTATGTTCACAGCAGGGCAAAAAATCCAGAAGAAAGTCCAAGAGCCCCTCCACCACCCACAGTAATTATTATCTGGCAGATCAAGGAACTTGGGGTCCTCTGCCCTCAACCAGACTCAAGGTTGTGTTTTGGAACTTCACAACAGTATAAGAATACCACATTTTGAAATCCAGAAAGCCCTGAAAAAGAGCCCCAGCATCCTCATCTTTTCAGAGATAGTATAAAAGCAGAAGTTATAAGTATTGCAAAGGTTGGGAAGCAAGATTTGTCCCTATTGTCCTGTCACAGGATAGCAGAAAGGGAGTGAACTGTGTCTCCAGGCAGAAACTAGTGCATGGGAGGAGCCCTCAAAGCTTGAAGCCCATCGGGACGCAGAGAATGCTCAAAGCATTTCCTAATTCCTTGATAGGTGAGGTGATGTTTGGAAGAATGTGCTTTAGCTGCTGCTTATGTCGTTGCATCTTTGAAACCAGCTCAGCTCTATTCACACCTGTATAGTCACCTTTTCCTGAAATATGACTCAGGCTACCCTCCTAGATCCTCTAGATTGTCTGCTATTATTTTGTTTAATATTGAATGAATGAGAAATCTAATAAGTTATTTAGGGGAACACTTCCTAGCTTTTGCTGGCTTGAACTGAAGCATTCAGGCTCTTGTACTGGTATTTTAAACTGCCAGAATCCTTTGCCAAGGTCGTGGTTAGAAAATTGGGAGCAGAGTTCTCAGTCCAGCTTTAACAGCTAGAGATCCCAGGGAAATAGCTGGTACAACAGTGACAGAATAGCATAAAATCTGTGCCTGCACCATGTTTTTAGAGTCACTTATTAACAACAACAACAACAATATGTCAAAGTATCCCTTTTCCAAACTAGAATGCTGGCTTTTCTATTCCTAGTGTCTAATTTTCTTTACAGTCATCAGCAACAAAGATCACAGCACCTTCCAGAAGCATTAGGGAGTTCCAGAAAGCGTCTCTGAGCTCTGGGCTTTTATTTCCTCAGAAATGTGATAGTAGTAATGTGGCACTCTTGAGCCATCAGAGTGTCTGTTCCCCTCTCCCATTCCTACTCCTGGCAGTGGACAGATTGAACCGCTTCCTAAGACCACTGAGAGCTGAGTATCTTACATAGACAAGGACAGCCTGTCCTGCTTCCTGTGCTTTTAGCAACCTGGGCTACCATGTGTTCTTTTCTTGGGGTCACTCAGTCACCTGGGAGTATCTGAGCCTGGCTCTACTCCTAAATATCTTTTGAAGTTCTTTTCCCTTTACAGCTCTCAAATTTTCATCTGCAAAATGAAGTGGTTGAAGCCTCTAGAAATTAAAAAAAAAAAAAAATCTTGTGATATATTCCTTCTCTGCCAAAATCCTGTCTCTGTCTTTGGCTTCTGTCCAGGTGAAGTCAAAAGAGACAGTAAAATCAAAGCAGAGAAGTTCTTGTAGAAACTTGACTGAAATCAATTTGATTTGTTGTTTTGCTCTTACTTGGAGCCTGAGGTAGAAGACAGAGAATGCAGAAGCCCTATGTCTTAGGCAGAAAATTGTTTATTCCCACTCCCTTTTGTTTCTCCCAAATCTTCTATGATGCCTAGAACAAGGTCTGGGAATATTTAAGCATACGTTTCCTCAATATGTGATAAGGAAGGGGACCCATTCTCTCCTTATCGCTGAGCCCAACCTTCATTCTGCCTAGTTATGTGTGACCATACTAGGAAAGGGTGTTAGCTCAGTTTCCTGTGCTCCTGGGAAGGTTCTGTCTGAACATGCTGCTCTTACGGATAATGACGTTTATAAAACACTGTTTTGTGACATTTGCAATACCAGAGTCTATGCGAGACATCAAGAAATATGTGTGAGACCTGGTCTGCTGTCATAACATTCAGTCTGTGGGCAATGAAAAAGCCCAAGGGACTAGACAAGATAGATGATGGGCAAAACTGGGGTGTATTGGGATGAAAGCTTTCTAGTCAGAATCTGGTCCACCCTATGGGAAAATTTGGGAGTTGTGGGAATCTCAAAGCCAGCCTTCATTGGTGATCCATTGGACACTTGAGTGTGAGATCCAACTCTAGTTTGCACCTCAATTCCCCCAAGGGGGAAAAAAAAAGAGTCAAAGCACTGCTTTTAGGTGGTGAGGTCTCTTTTCTGAATGGATTGAAGTATCTGCCAGCCATATGCTAAAGAAGGGATTCCTATTCTAGGCATGATGTGGGACTAGATAACATCTAAACTCATTTCAACTCAAAAGATTTGCCCAGAACACCTAGGTTAGTAATGAAAGACTTGTGCATTAAAATGCTGCAGGTGGATCCCATACACCATAATGCAAAGAACTGTAGCCAGCAGAGACCTAAACCTTAGCGAAAAGTGAACACAGTTCAAATACGAGTCAAGCAAGAACCATAAAGCTGGATTGAAAGGGAATGTGCAGGGCCATCCCAGCAGGATGGAAGTATGGGGGACCCTAATCCTCAAACCTGGTACAATGCAGGGAGCTCAACTATTGTGCAGCCTATTCTCCTCTTCCCCATCAGTCCACTATGAGGTAGAACACTAGGCCAGCTCTAAAGAGGTTATTTGCTCTGGATTCATAAGTGGATCATTGGAAAAGGTAAGGTAAAGTCCAACAAAGTTTTCAGTATGTGGAAAAGAAACTCTTGGTCCATCAAGTGCTCCTGAGAGAAACCATGCATTTGACCCTGCAGTTAAAGAATCACCCGAGGCCGGGTTATCATGACCATATGTGATAGAGAAGAGGAAATCTCAGAAGTGTGCTCATCTTTCCGCCCTCTGCTCTATCATATATAGGCTCCATCTCTGTTAGACTGGGCCCAGGTGTCGGCTTTAACTGGATTCACTCTTTCTTACTAGGTTTTTCATTGTTACCATTGGATGAGCCTTTCCTTCAGCCACAGATACGAAAATAAACAGAAGCTGGTTGGTTGTATAGAAAATGAAAGATGACTAATCCTTTTCTGCTTTACATTTGGTATTGGAAACACCCTAGCTGGACTCTAGCTAGAGCCATGCTCTCTATAACTTCCCTCATCATTAATAAAGTCTGAAATGTTTCTGGTGGGATCTCTGCTGGGCTTCTCTTGAGAGATGGGTCATCATGCTTGCCTCTACCAGACCCAGTGGCTTATTGGACAATAACAAATGCTCGCTGTCTCAGTCCCCCAAAGCCTCATTATTATTTTTTTAAAAAAAGACCTGAATTCCTTTATCCATTCCAAATGGAAATCCTAAATTTGTGTCAGACTTCCTCTGAGGAGGGGCAGGAAGGACACCCTTTCCTTCCCCGCCCCTGGCATCTTCTTAAACAACAAAATCTACCTCAGCAGCTGCCAGAGTGCTGCTCAGTAACAATGCGTAAAAGCAAGTATTACCCAGCAAAGGCTCTTACACATGGGGCCCTCTGATGCCTTCAGATATGTTTTTTCCCTGAATGCTTGTTGGATACTTTTGACCCTGTTCACTTCATTCTGGCTCTTTGTATCAAATGAACCTTCACTTCACACACAGGATGTATACACAGACTACTCTGTTTTGGCAAGTTTCAGGCTACTACAAACATGATAATCAAGTTAGGTCAAACTGGTGTGTGGATGGGGTAGGATAGGGAGTGTGCCAGGCCTTAACATAAGATCATCATGTAGGTAAGTACAGTATTAATGGCTAAGAGCAAGGACTTGTGAGTCAGACCTAGATTAGATCCTTACATCACCATACCTGATATGACAGATCTATTTAACCATCTTGAGCTGTAGTTTTCTTATCTGTAAAATAAGGGCGGAGATACCCATGTCTCAAAAATGTTAGGGAGTGCAAGGAGCCCTGTGTGAAGTGTTTAGTACAGAGCCTACAACACAAAGGAACATTTTATAGGACCAACCTGAGAGGTCAGAAAGCCAGGCTAAACTTGAACTGGCAAGTGTCCAGAGCTGAGGCTGCTCAGCAGAAGCACAGGATTACCAGATGCCTCAGCTGCTTATCTACCATCTTTTGCTTCTGTTTAGCCTGATTTTTTATCTATTTCTTCTGTACCTCTCAGCTCCCATAAGTTTCTGTGTGCCACAACCTCATGTAACTTTGATTTTCTTGGTCTTAGTTTGGATTCTACAGTGTGGAGTCTGGCCCAGGTCCTCTTGCTATAGCAGCCCTCAGAAATTCCAGGTAACCCTTGCTCATCCTGGTTCAGTCAAATGGAGTTAGTGGTGGAAGTCCTATGGCCCATGCACCAGGGTCTGTGGACCTGGTGGATTCACTTAAGAATGGTGATGACACAGTATAGCATTTCAGTACTGTTGGGGTAGAGAGACTCTAAGTCCTATCAGGGTTCCTTCAACTTCGTAAGCACTACCATAGGCTAAGCACTGTGAAAATGGGAGAAGGACCTGGCAACCCAATCCCGAAACAATCCTGTAAAAACCCTGTGAATAGTGGAGAAGCACTGACAGTGCTGGGGAAGGCAGTGTTGGAGAACGTTTTCTTCTGTTGTAAGGACCCTACTGGACAGCACCTAACAACTGCCACCACAGGCTAGAGCATGTTGTCCTTTCATAAAGGACCTGAAAGGTGCTGTTTATCTCACCTGTTTGTCACTTGGAGTCACTAAGAGCCTAGGGAGGATGTTGTCCTTTTCTGACCTTGCTCCAGTTTTTTTTTTTTAAAATGAATAACTGTCCACATCATACAATGACTTTTGTCAACTTAAATTGTCCCCATCATTCCTGAGGCCAACAAAGAAGGCAGAACAATACAGCCTAATCAGAGCAGCCTCGAAAGCGGTATGCCACAAAGCCCTCCATGATAGCCAAGTTACATTTCAAATAAAGGATGTGATAAAATCTCACTGAGCCATGTGGCTTTGTGTTTATTAGTAAAGCCAGTATTTGCTATAAAATCCTGCAAATGACCTAAGAATCAAGCTACTTAAGAACAGGGGCCATGACTTATTTTGTGTCCCTTATGGTGTTGAGCATGTAGGTGCCCAATAATTGCATTACGGGGAGACCACTGGAGCAGGAGCTAACCTGAATTCTAGTCCTGTCAACATTGATGTGGGGCAAGCTACTTAATTTATGAAGATCTAATTTTCTTAATTCTAATGTGAAGGTGGAGCAACATGGTAACATACGGTCCCTTCCAATGCTATAGAATTTAACCTTTTACTTCTGGGTCCACTTTCTGGTTTCTTCCTAGATTTTGCCCTATTGAGTGAATTGCTTCAATACAGCAGAATAAACACTTTGCATCATAACATTATAACAGAATAACATAGCCTTTGTAGCCACAAAGGCTACAAAATACAAAATTTTGTTTTAAATTCTTATGATGAAGTATACATTTAGCTACTTTTTTTTTTTTTTCTTTTTGTGGTACTGGGGGATTGAACCTAGGGCCTTGCAGATACTTGGCAAGCACTCTACCACTGAGCTGCACCTTCAACCCCCTTTTCTACCCTGAGACAGGGTCTCGCTAAATTACACAGACTGCCTCTGGCTTCTGCCTCCTGAGTCACTGGGATTACAGGTGTGTGCCTGTGCCTGGCCCACTTAACTGCATTTTTAAAGCATAAGAAAATAAAAGGAAACATGAAAATAATGCTTATGGTAGGGTTGGTTGATGATTGTTTTTCTTGATTTGTATAATATAAAGCATTTTTAATGCTTTTGTAAGAGTGAGGATCGGTGTAATGAAAACAGGTCCTAGAGAGGAAGGCAGGAGGCCAGAGTTTTAATTTTACTTTCAGTTTCCTCGTTTGTTATGCGAGGATAATACCTGGTTTGCAAAAGTGTGAGGGTAGTCAAGGAAAGGTTAAAAATGCTTTGAAACATATATTGCAGGATGAAGAAAATGTTTTTATCAACACTTTCTTGTGTAGGTGAAGGAGAATTGTTGACTAGTTAATTTCCTGGGTGATATTGGTGCTTCGCTTCATTTAAGACTGCACACTAATCATTTCTTCATTTCAGCTTGCTTGCCTGTGCTGGGAAGAAGCTGGCTTGGATTACAATCTGGAGAGCAGTGGGAGAAGGAAGATTATGTGTATATGGATTAAAAACAAAGTTTAATATAGAAAATGGGCTGGGATTTAGCTCAGTTGGTAGAGCGCTGCGCTGCAGTCTCTGAGGTCCCGAGTTCGATTCCCAGCACCACAAAAATGGGAGGATTTGGTAATCCACTCCTGAGGCAATCCCGAAACAGTCAACCATTGAAAACCCTACAAGGGTTGCTATGAGTCGGCCGCGACTCGACGGTACCGAACAACAACATAGAAAATATCAGATTGACTATGTAACGTGTGGACTTCTATCAGCAACTTTTGTAAGAAAACCAGTGTTATGTATATGAAGAATTAGATCAGGAAAGTGGTAGGCTTATTACTAGCGTGACTGGGTTAAACAAGTGGAATTCAGGGTCTCACTGTGTAGCCCAGGCTGGCCTTCTACTTCAAGCCTTCCTAGGGCTGAGATTACAGGCATGTGCCACCATGCGTGGCTGTTGTCTTCTTCACATAGTTAAGAGTAAGTCTAGAGGTTTCCTTCCTCAAAGAAAACACATTGTTGAAAGGATCCAGAGCACCAAAGATCTGTTGGAAATGGTAGACAAAGGAATATTCTGATATTTATAAGTTCTCTCTCTTCTGGTCTCTCTTACATCCTTTAGTTGAGCATCACTTCAAATACCCTGTCCAGAGAAGTAGCTGTAGAATATCTAGGAGAGTTCATGAAAAGAAGTCAGTACTCACTTGACAGATTGAGGGGCCAGGCCTGGCTTCCGCTCTTCCAAGAAATGTATATTAACCATGATTCATGACTTTATCCAGTTACCAGTTCTGCTCAACACATATCTGTCTTATAGTTAACCAGGAATTTCTGGAAATCAGCCTACTGACTGGACGCCTACCAGTATAGGATCCTTTCCAACTTTAGATACCTCAGCTTCATAAACCAGTTGGTTACTGGAGTATCTATGAGAGGGTCCATGACTTGTATGGATACAGCAGCTCCCTACTCATGTCCTTCCTGTTTTTATTCTGGAAGTGCCCTTTAATATCCCTGCTTCCCTCCTGTTTGTACCCGTTACAGGTTTTTATGGCCTATGGTTGCTAGTCTTGGTGGCTATAAAATTTTAGTACAATCAGGCCTGTGCATTTAATAGTTTGAGTTGAGTGTCTTTGTTTGTATATACCAGGGAACTGCACCTCTATCTCTGAGCGGCCATTCTGGCCACAACAGGTGAAGGTATGGATGGCCATGTGGAAATCCACCTTCTGCAAAGAAGAAACTGAAGAGAATGTACTGTGGTAGTGTCTTTACATGAAAAGGGACGTAGTTATTACTCATTAAATGCTTAGGAAGGAAAGTAGTCTTAATTGTTTCATCCTAAAAAGATAGCTTGAATGCTTGGGACTAATCTAGGCCTCCATTTTCCATCTCTAGGAAAGAGGAAAGATCATTGAAATTCTACAGGTTAGAATGTGTGTTCTGAGATGTAGCTTGCTGGAAGAAATGTATTTGCCTAGTGGTTTCCAGACTGGACTTGGCTGGTTCTCCTGTAATAGTGGACATGATATTTATAGGAGGCAGTGTGTGCATGCGCCCAGCTTGTAGCCAGAACGCAGAGGGAAGAAAATCAGTGGCTTTGGGGAGTATAATCTTTACTAGCCCCTAAACTCCTTGATCCATAATATACTCATTCTTATATCCTGGAAGTGTGCCTAACAGAGAAAGTAGTTGATAATTGTCCTTCTGAATATAGCTGCTTTAAGCCCATGTCCCCCTTGGGCCCATAACGTTTATTTTTAAGTGCAGTGGAATTTACAGGTACCAACAAGCCTGTCTCTTCACAGGATGGTAAGCCTTGAAGATCTCTGTCCTTAACAAGGGTTGGTCATTTAGGAGGACAAAGTAGACACTATGTTGTGGATAATTACAAGGATTTATCTTTGGGGGTAACTACCTTTGCTGAGTGCCTACTATGTGCCAGGCATTATTCCAATCTCGCCTAATTTTTCAACATGAAGATAGACTAGGCATTATTTTTCTTCATTTATATAAGGGGAACCGATGAGGCTCAGAAATGTTAAATTGCTCAAAGTCGCAGCTGGGAAGTGGTGATTTTGGAATTTACACTCAGGTGTATTCCACCACAGAGCCCACGTTCTGCCTAAACAGCATCTAGCACATAGTAGGTGTTCAGTAAATATTTCAGTACAATTTTCAGAAGGGTCAGACACCATTTTCTCCTGAGATCCCCAATATATTTGCAGACTCAACAGAAAGCAGGCCTATGGTCCAGGACCCTGCACGGCTTGAGACTCAGGCTGACCAATTGGTCCCTGACCCCGGACCCAGGCCACCACCTCACCTTCCCAGGGGCGGCGGTGGCCCCAGCCGGGAGCTGCCCGGGCCGGCCCCGCAGGCGGGCAGAGCTCCGAGGCCATTGGCTGGCGCGCCGGGCGCGGAGGGCGGGGAGCGCCGCCGCCGGGGACTGTTTGCTCCTACGGGCTGTAGATGGAGCTGTCCGGCCCCGGCGAGGGGGAAGGCGCCTGGAAAACGTTCTTCTTCTCCCTGGCCGGCCCGAGCGGGGAACAGCACTCCCAGGATGCAGTTTGTGTCAACACGGCCGCAGCCTCAGCAGCTGGGCATCCAGGGCCTGGGGCTGGACAGCGGGAGCTGGAGCTGGGCGCAGGCTCTGCCCCCCGAGGAGGTCTGCCACCAGGAGCCGGCGCTGCGCGCGGAAATGGCCGAGGGGATGCCGCCCATGCAGGTGGGTGCAGCCCCCGCCGGCGCCATGGCCGCGCCGCGCTGCGCCGTGGGGGCGGGGCGGCCGGGCCTCGGGAGCCTCGCGGCGCCCGCGCTGCACCCGCGCGGGGCTCGGCTCGGCCCGGCCCGGCTGGAGGGCGGCCGGGCGGGGGCGGCGGGCCCGGCGCAGGCCCCGAGCAGCAGGCCCCGCACGCGCGGCCGCCGCGCAGCCGTGCCGGCCGGTGCCCGCCCGGGGCCGGGGGCCTGCGAGGAGCCGGGGTCCCGCCGCCCCCCTGGGACTTGGCCCCGCCGCGGCCCCTTCACCCGGCCGGGCCGGGACGCGCCTTTGCGCCGGGCCGGAGAAGCGTCTGCCCGCGGGCCTCCTGCCCGGCCGCGGGAACGGGTATCTCATCCATGTTTCCAGCGTTGCCAGTTTGACTCCCAGATGTAAAAATATTTGATTGCCATCTTTCTCCGAGTAAACGAGTGATCCACTTTCCCTCTGCGCTCTGGGTGAGCCAGAGGAGCGACCGTGGGGAGGGGACTTTGTCGTCGGGCTGGCAAACTTGGCTGCATATTGTAATCACCCGAGAAGATTGTGAGACAAACTGACGAGGCCCAAGCCGCCTCCCAGAGCCTTGGGAGGCCCTGGGGGTGAGGGCACACCAGTCATTTCTTTAGGCGCCATGAGTGATCTCAGGGTGCCAGGAATTTGCGAACCAGCGCCCCAGCATGGGGCATAAAACCCAGGAAGACGGGTGGGAGAGGACTGAACGCTTCCTCGGGGCAGTCTCCGTGCTGGCCGGAGGCTGGACTCCACACAGGGCGCCTCTGCTCCCACTGGTTCTCAGCTGGGATGTAACGCGTCAGGCAGAGTTGCAGTTGTTGCTGTCTTTGATCATTTTTCAGCTTTAGGTCTGCACACTGGCGAAAGCCTAACTGGCCCCTGACTTCCTCCACTTGCACTGGCAGCCCTTATCCCCTTCTCTGAGCCTGAGTGAGGAGGGATCTGTGAACCCAGTGGATGGCTCAGATGTCAATCCAGCCACCCCTGACCCCGCAGGGCTGGCACTCCAGGGCCCTGCTCCCTTCTTTCCCATGTCTGGGAGGGATTGTGAGCGCCCTGAGGTGGTCCTCTGGCTGTCCCAGGGGCTGAGTTTGAGAAACTAGCTGACTTGTTTATCAAAGGCCAGTCCAGCTCACCTCAACAACAGGGCTGCGCTTTCTCAGCCCGAGGGCCTCCTCAGCAGCAGCAGGAACAACAGAAAGGGAGCTTCCTCCTGTTCCACGTGGGAGGGCCTGTCAGTTATCAGGTTATCAGCCTGTGTTGTCATTTAGCAAGCCCTGGGTGCTGGCCAGGGTGACCCCCTTTCCCAGATGACCTGTGAATTGTGACCACCCTCCACTCTCTAGGCTGCAGGGCTCAGCTCCCAGCCTACATCTACTGACTGTACCTTCTGGGGTGAGAGTCCTGTACAGGAGATAAGGGGGGAGGCCCCAGGCCATGGGACACCCCCTCCTTAGGAAGCAGGGAGGGAAGGTGCAGAGCTTTTCTGTTCCTCTTAACCCTCATGGGAGTGAAGGATGCCCCCTCCTTCTCTCCAATGAAGTGACATGTTTTAGTAAATCTCTTTTCATTTTGCAAATTATTTATGAAAAAGCAGTTGTGTACGGAAAAAAGTTGCTGGTCTGCACTTTAGTTTGGGTGCCCAGGTCCCTCCCTCGGCCAAAGCCCTGCTAGGAATGGTGGTGGCAGCGTGTTCACAAAGTGTTTGTGTTACCTGTGTCACGTAGAGCTGCACCTTTTGGTGGTGCAGGGCAGTGCTGTGGAATGACCAGCTGCCTCTCCGTGCCTCAATTTCGTCATCTTTACAGTAGAGATAAACATTCTTGCCCTAACCTGCTGTGAGATCGCTGGGAAGATTAGCACCAGACAACTTAACATGAAAATTCTTACCCTGAACAAAAACAACACAAGGCAGATATGAAGTTTGTTGCTCCATCTAGCTCATGAAGAAAGCTGCTGTTCTGCTTAGAGGAAGGGTCTGGGACATGTTAGGCAGAAGTCCACAGCCTCCATTTGCCATGGGTCAAGGTAGGTGAACTAATGACCAGCCCACTCCTACAGCCAGGAGAAGATGGAGAAGTGATTAGCTGGATGGGTGATAGCAGCTCTAGCTATTGCTGGGGACATTAATGAGCATGACAGCGGAGGTAGGGGCTTGGCAGAAGAAGGATAATCTGTGGTATTTTATTAATCGCCCTCTGTTTCCGGCCATCTTCCCCCTCACACATTTTCTTATGGCAGGATGTCACTTTCTCCCTCCACATGCAGGCTCAAGAGTGGGACATGGATGCCCGGCGACCCATGCCTTTTCAGTTCCCGCCCTTTCCAGATAGGGCCCCCGTGTTCCCTGACCGCATGATGCGGGAGCCACAGCTGCCCACAGCAGAGATCTCGCTCTGGACTGTAGTGGCCGCCATTCAGGCTGTGGAGAGGAAGGTGGATGCCCAGGCCAGCCAACTGCTGAACCTAGAGGGACGCACAGGGACAGCCGAGAAGAAGCTGGCTGACTGCGAGAAGACGGCCGTGGAGTTCGGGAACCACATGGAGAGCAAGTGGGCTGTGCTGGGGACCCTGCTGCAGGAGTACGGGCTGCTGCAGCGGCGCCTGGAGAACCTGGAGAACCTGCTGCGCAACAGGAACTTCTGGGTTCTGCGGCTGCCGCCAGGCAGCAAAGGGGAGGCCCCCAAGGTATGTGGTGGGCCAAGGGCAGGGCCGGAGGGGAGAAACTGCCTGGACAAACAAAACACCTTAATTGCATCTTGTCAGGCCTTGCAGATTTCACCGAGTTCCTCTTGCTTCATTCAGTGTTTTTATGATGTCTGTCTCCTCTTGATTTGGTCTTGAATGTGGGACCCTAGCAGGCCTGGTCCCCATTCCTGTGTACACTTGCCTCTCTCTCTTTTTTTTTTTTTAATTTTGAAACAGAGCCTTGTTAAGTTGAGCTGGCTGCTTCTGCCCTTGAACTTGCCATCATCCTGCCTCAGCCTCCTGAATAACTGGGATTACAGGCATCCCTGGGCACCCACAGGTGTTTGCCTTGGAGCCTTTGCTCTCATTATCCCCCCATCTCCTGAGTTGTCTGTTGTTGTTGTTAGGTGCCGAGTCCTGACTCATAGGAGTACCCTCATAAGGTTTTCAGTGACTAATTGTTTTCAGGATTGCATTGCCACTTCCTTCTCGATTTTTTTGCGGGGCTGGGGATCAGACCCAGGTTCTCAGAGAGTGTGGAGCAGCACTCTACCAACTGAGCAAAACCCCAGCCTAGGCTGTCTGCAGAGACCCAGGGCTCTTTACTCCTTGTTCTTTTTCATTTGACGCTGACCAGTAACCATTTGTCACTGGTTCTCTTTGTATGTGTTTGTCCGAACTTTGGCTAGAGAAAGTCCTAAAACCACACTGGCTGGATTCACTCTCAAGTCATGATCACTAACCATATGTAGGCCCTTCCTGGGTCTAGAATTTGTGCTTCGTTTTGGTTCCATTTGCTCTCCCACCCTCCTCCTGGCTTGTCAGTACTGTACTCTCAAGTTCATGGCCCTGCTTTCTATTTGAGAGAATGGAATCAGTCAAGAGGCATATATCTGCGACAGCCCATTCCCCCACCTACTGCCTTGGTGCACGTGGACTCTGCCTTCCTTGCCCCTGTGTCTCTGGGTCTACCCCCTGCCCTTCCTCCAGGGAGTCTGCCTAGCATCCTCCCCTTTGTCCTCCGCATGCCCAGCTAGCTCTCTCCTCTCTTCTGGATCGTCCGCACCAGTGTGTGAATTATTCTGTACCCCTGCCAGGATTCTGCATCTCCTTCCACTGAGCACCTTGATCTCCCTGTACTTAGAACCTCATTGTCTTCCTCTTTAGCTCAGAATCCCTTAAGAAAGTTGTCTACACTTATCTCAATTCTTTCTTCCCCATTTTCTTCTTGCTGCCTTTTGTATTATGTTGTTGTTAGGTGCCAAAGAGTCGGGTCCAACTCATAGTGACCCTTGTAGGGTTTCCAATGGCTAATTGTTTTGGGATTGCTTCAGAAGTCGATTGCCACATCCTTCTCCCATTTTTGTGGTGCTGGGGATTGAACCTGGGTCCTCAGAGAATGCAGCATGGCACTCTGAGCTAAACCTACTGAGCTAAACCCCAGCCCCTTTGTAGTATAGAATGTTCAAACATACACAAAAGTAGATAGAATAGTGTAAGGAAGCCCTGAGTACCTATCATCAGCACTTATCAGCCCTCAGCTGATCTTGCTTCCTCTACTCACTTCTCCACTTCCGTTTCATTTTGAAGCAAATCGCTGACGTCAATCATTTTGTTCGTAAATATTTCAGTATTAACTCTAAAAGGTAAGGCCTCTTTTAAAAACATAATCTCTATGGGACCATCCCACCACAGTAAAAGCCCTACTCCAGTATCCAGTTGGTGTTCTCATTCTCAACTCATTCTTTTTCTTTTTCTTTTTCTTTTTTTTTTTTTTTTTGCAGTACTGGGAGTTGAAGCCAGGGCCTCACACTTGCATGCTTTGCAAGTGCTGGACCACTGAGCTGCACCCCCAGCCCATTTTTCTTTTACTTTTTGAGACAGGGTCTCGCTAAATTACATAGTCTGCCTCTGGTCTTGAACTTGTGATCCTCCTACCTCTGCCTCCCAAGCTGCTGGGATTACAGGTGTGTGCCACCTCGCCTGGCTGCAGCTTCTTTTTTTTTTTTTTTTAATTTCATTTTTTTTTGTTTGAATCAGAATTTAAGTAAGGTCCACACATTGTGTTTGACATGTCTCTTAAACCTTTTTTAAATCTATATGTTCTTCTATATGCTCTTACTTTTCCTTGCATTTTATCTGGTACAGAAACTGGGCCATCTGTCCAGTTGAGCATCTTACTGTCTGAATTCTGTTGTTCATGTCCCTCCTGTTTTCATTGAACATGTTCTTTTATTCTCAGTATTCCAGCAAATTGGTAACTGGACAACTTTCTCTGGAACCTACTCTGATCTGGCGTTTCTTCCCATCATTCCATCCTATTGATCTTACTGAAGCCTTAATGATGTCCAAGATATTAAAGCTACTGGTTGGGTCTCGGTTCTGACCCCATCAGCAGCTGTGTGAGCAGGTGACCACTCTTTCCTGGAAACACCTTTCATGTGACTTCCAGGATTCCTCTCTGGGTTCCTTCTCTACCTCATTAGCTGTTGCCTTTCAGTCTGCTTTGCTGGGTTCGCCTCCTTTTTCCAACCTCTTAGTGTTTGGAGTAGTCCTGGACTCAGTCTCAACCTTTTGCTCTTATTTACACTCCCTCCCTCACAACTTCATCCAGTCATATTTTATTTTATTTTATTTTCCCAGTACCGGGGATTGAACCCAGGGCCTCATACATGCTGGGCAAGTGCTCTACCGCTGATCTATGTCCCAAACCATCTTTTGTTTTATTTTTATGACAGGGTCTTGCTAGGTTGCCCAGGCTGGTCTCAGACTTAGGCTCCTACTGCCTCAGCCTCCCAAGTAGGCCTACACCACCACACTGGGCTTCAGTCCTATGGTTTTAATGCAGTCTGTTTGCTATTGATCCCAAAACATGATCTTTCTCGACTACTTGCTCTCTGTATCCTGCCTTGACTTCCTTCTCGAAGGCCAGATTCACGTTCTTACCTGTTAATTCAGCATCTCTGTCTGGACATCAGTAGCTTCAATTTAACCTGACCAGACTGAAGTCTGAGTCTTCCTCCTGAAGCCTGTTCTCCTGTAGTCTTCTCACCTCTGCTTTCTGTCACTCAGGCCAAAGCCCTAGAGTCCTACTTGGCCCCTCTCTTTCTCAAATCCACCAGCTGACCACCCCTCCCCACCTCTACCACTAAATCATCACCTCAACTCCTTAGTGCTACGTCCTCCTGACCAGTCTGGTCTTCATCCTTGTCTCTACCCCATACAACACAGTAGCCAGAGTGATCTCTTTAAAATACAAGTCAGTCACTGCACCCCTGCCTAAACCTCCCCAATGGCTTCCCCCCTTTTTCCAAATAAAACCTGACTCTCTTCTCCTCCCTACCTTTCGGACCTCATCGCCATCACACTCCCTCTTTGCACGCTCCCTTCCAGCCCGCTGGCCTCCTGCTGTTCTCTAGCAGCACCCATGCTCCCCAACCCCCTGGGGGTCACCTCACCACAAGAACCCTTTCCTGGATATCTGCACAGCTTCTCCCCAACCTCCCTGCCTCCACCAGGGGGCTGCTCAGCTGTCACTTTATTAGTGTTGCCTCCCTTGACCACCATGTATAACAGAACCAAGTCCTTCCTGCACACTCTTTTCCCTATCTCGGCTCTCATTTTCCCCTAAACATTAAAACTGTTGGCATCTTAAATAATTTTTTACTTTTTGGGGGGAGGGGGATGCTTTCTGGTTGGTCCTCCCCATCCAGAATATAAATTCTCCTTGGTTCACCACTGTGTTCTTGTACTAATGAGAGCACCTGGCTTAGACTTGGTAAATAAGAAGTATTTTGTGTGCCGGGAGGGGTGGCGTACGCCTGTAATCCCAGCGGCTCGGGAGGCAGAGGCAGGAGGATTGCAAGTTCAAGACCAGAGGCAATCTGCATAACTTAGCGAGACCCTGTCTCAAAAAGTAAAAGAAAAATGGGTTGGGGGCTCAGCTCAATGGTCCTGCAGTTGCAAAGCATGCGAGTGCAAGGCCCTGGGTTCAACCCCCAGTACCACAAAAAAAAAAAAAAAAAAAAAAAGAAGAAGAAGTAGTATTTGTTGACTCTGGCTGGAGAGCTAACAGCTCCATGGAAGGGACGAGGTCTTACGTGCCTTTGTATCCGCTGAGGCAACCAATCCATTGACCCGCCAGAGGAGTTTCTGACATTTATGTATGGAGGCATCATAGAATTGATTTCTAATAGTGGCTTTGGCTCCTGAACAACATTGCATGTGATTTTGTGTTTATTACTTGTCCAGCATTATCAGCATCGACTCATATGCTGTCCTCTGCTCTCATCTATACCATGTGCTGTAATTCCACACAGTAGCCTTACCCAGTACTGTTGTATGTCCTGTGTTAGATTAGGTGTTAGGGGTCCTGAGTTGCATGTGCCCTCATGATGATGGAATGGTTATGGGTATGGAACCAGGGGACTTGGCTTTGAATCTTGATGGTATCATCTTCTGGTTTTCCTAGAATTGGTCAAGTATGTTTTTTGTTGTCTCTGATCCTCCTCAAATCCTCCTTAAAGAAGTGAAGTATAAACAGTTCAGTACCTTTCTAGCCCATTCCTCCAAGCTTCAGTATTATCTCTGTCACATGAAGATGACAGTTGTGAGGATTCATTGGTTTTGTTTGTGGAAGAACACTGTGTAGATCATTGTTAGTTACCTACAGCTGCTGTAATAAGTTACTCCAAAATGCGATAGCCTAAAATATAATTATCATCTTGTAGTTTCTGTGGGTCAGGAATTCACGTTCTTCTCAGTTGCAGTCACAGTCTGGCTTTTGACTAGGGGTGCCGTCATCTGAAGGCTTGACTGCAGCTGGAGGGCCTGCTTCCAAGTGAGCTCCCTCACCTGGCTGTTCCTCACCATGTGGGCCTCCCTGAAGACTGCTTGAGCCTCCTCACAAGATGGCAGCTGCCTCTCCCTGCCCTTGGAATGAGGGATTTGAGAGGGGTGGGGCGAGTGGGCAAGAGGGCCAGAGTAAGAGAGAGTGAGAGAGAGGCCAAGAGTAACTGTGGTACCCTCTATGACTTAGTCTTAGAAATTTGTAGAAGCGAGTTATCAAGTCGTGCCCACACTCAATAGAAGAATTAGATTCCACCTTTTGAAGGTACTGTCAAAGAATTCACAGGCATGTTTTAAAGCCACCACAACCCTAGAGCACCATGAAAATGTTGGTACTGCTAGCCACAGTTAGAGTTCATTGTGTACTCCTGGGCATATGAGATGTATTCTCTGTATCTTTCAGGTTCAGGAAGGATGCTCTCTCAGATCTTTGGGCCTGTCAGGTTCTATTGTGTCGCTTAATTGATTCCTAGCTAATTCAGGGATAGTCTTTCCTATCCAGATAGACTAAAAGCTCCCTGCGGTCTCAATGTCTCAGACTTCTGCCATATCCTGTCACAGTGAAGCTTTTTAAAAGTGATGCCTCTTTCCAATTGTGGGAATATGATTCTGAAGTTTCAAGCTTCACCAAAGAAGTGGTGAAATGAGGCAAAGGAGCTGGTGCCTTGGAAAAGATAATGAACTTGGCTTGGATACTTTTAGTTTGAGATACTTAAATGCAGTTAAAAGGAGCCTCTTACAAGGCTTGTGGAACTTTGAAGGGAGCAAGGAAAGTTTAGAGTGGTGTTTGCAAAGAGGTAACAATTGCAGTAAAAGGAACAAAATTGTTAAGTGAAAAGTGAAGAAACAGGGAAGGATAAGGGCAGAGGCTTGGTCCTTGGAGAAGATAAGGAAACAGTAAAGAAGACTTTGGGTATCCGTAATTATGGGCCGGCTGGGCTTATAATTATGGGGAACCAAGCCAGAGAAAATTTTAAGAAAGTGGTTTGACATTGCAAAGAGTTCTGGAAGGGTGAGGGTTTCAGCAGCAAGTCACTGATAATCTTCCAGGGTGTGGTTTCAGAGAATGGACAATACATAGATTTTAGGGAGTTAAGGCATTCATGCATTGTGAAAAAGGGAAAACAGAACATGTCTCTCAGAATGTGTCAAGTGAGGAGTAAGTAAGAGGACAGTGACTTGGGGTAGTAGAGTTGCCTGAGGTCATTTCTTAAGTTGGGATGACCCTGAAGAGAAAGAGCCAGAGAGAGGGAGAAATTGAAGATGGGAAAGATGTGAGATTGTTTGGGTTGTTTCGCAGGCAAGAGGTGGAGGAGAAATGAAGGGTGCAGGTCAGCAAGTTTGGGTTGGCAAGAAGGAGTGGGCAAAGAAGAAGCTCACCAACAGCCACCTGAGGTCAAAGAAAGAAGATGCAGGAAGGCCAGGAAAGGCTTGAGGGAGTGAAGTTTGAAACAAGCGTTCCAGGGCACACAGGTATCAAGAAGCAGTCAGCGAAAGGCTTCCAGAGATGCCTGGGGCCAAGTGATGTGAATTTATGCCAGATATTCACCATAGAATGTTGTGAGCTTTATCTAACAACAGGGAATTAAAATGAAGAAAAGGGGTGGTGTCAGTTTTCCCAGGTTAGGGAATTACCCAAGGCTGGTGGGAGATCCAGGGAGTTAAAAGTTCTAGTTCTGATTCTTAAGATGGATGGGAAGCCGGGCACAGTGGCGCACACCTGCAATCCCAGTGGCTCGGGGGTTGGAGGCAGGAGGCTCTCAAGTTCAAGACCAGAGGCAGTCTGGGTAACTTAGTGAGACACTGTTTCAAAAAGTAAAAAAATGGGCTGAGGGTGCAGCTCAGTGGTCCAGCACTTGTAGAGCATGCAAGTTCGAGGCCCTGGGTTCAACCCCTAGTACCACACACACACACACACACACACACACACACACACACACACACAAAGGATGGGGAGCTGTCAGTGTGTAGGCACAGAGCCACTGCACACAGGTGTAGACAACACACACGCATAGGGCACCCGTGCAGTCTTGTGCACTTGGCTCAAAGGCTGACATTTGTAATTGTTGAGAAGGTGCTGCCCGCGGCCCAGGTCACGCCCCAGTACCTGTGCATCTGACTCTGCTGGCACTGTCTAAGTCGCTCCAACATGCCACACAGGCCAGCTTTGGCCCTGTCCACGAAAGCACAAAGACTAACAATGAGGACTAAAAGCTGGGGGAGACTGCAGGGGGCAGATTTCAGAGTGAGAGAGACACGGATGTGGGAAGGCCTGGAGGGAAGACTTGGTTCAGTGATGAAAGTCACGGAGGTGAAACCATTTTGAACAGTTTCATCCAAGGTGAGGTCGTGCTGGTGAGGGTGGAAATGAGTACAGTCAAGGCTTCTGATCAAAATGAAACAGAAGCAGGCGGGGCAGTGGCACACACCTATAATCCCAGCAGTTTGGGAGGCGGAGGCGGGAGGATTGCAAGTTTGAGACCAAAGGCAGTCAGCGTAACTTAGCGAGACCCTGTCTCAAAAAAGTAAAAAATGGGCTGAGGGTGCAGCTCAGTGGTCCAGCACTTGCAGAGCATGCAAGTTCGAGGCCGTGGGTTCAACCCCCAGTACCACAAAAAAAAAAAAAAAAAAAGAAAAGAAACAGAAGCTTTATATGGCAGATCAGAATACTTCCACCGGCAAGTGACTAACGTTAGGCCATGGCTCCGGTGACTGGGGATCTTCCTCATATAAAGCTGTCCAAGATCGCTGCGCTGCCCACATCATGTGCCTTTGGACTTTACACGTTTCAGCAACAACAACCTAACTGCATGCACACAGGTGACCTGGCCTGGAGTATGGGTTTTATCACAGTGTTTTACTGTCCCTGGCTCCCTAATGCTCACGCTGTGGGAACCTCCCACACTTCTGTCACCTTGAATGCTGGAAGAAGCACATTGACTACAACTTTGCTTTCAGGTGTCCAGTTGACCTGAAAGTGAAATAGCACAGGATAGAGGTCAATGCTAAAAAAATAAATTAAATAAAAGGCGCACATTGACGGTTACTGCCATCGGAAGCCCGAGAGGGTCAGGGCTGGGGTCCGACTCTGTGGATAGGGACTGATGTGGACTGGAATTCAGAGGTTGGGGTGTGGGGAGCAAAGCCAGGGTCTGAGCTAGGATGGCTCCCATGGCCCACAGAGGTGGTGAGGAGCAACCGGAAGTACTAGACTAAAACTCTTACTGACCCAGGTCCCGGTGACTTTTGTCGACATTGCTGTCTACTTCTCTGAGGATGAGTGGAAGAACCTGGACGAATGGCAGAAGGAGCTTTACAACAACCTGGTTAAGGAGAACTACAAAACCCTGATGTCCCTGGGTAAGGACACTTCCCCTCTCTTTGGGCACGGTTCGGAATAACCCAGGGGAAAGAAACCATTTGCTTTTGGTGCTAGTAGCATTGTTGTTGTTGTTAGGTGCCGTCAAGTCGTGTCCGACTCATAGCGACCCTCATAGGGTTTTCAATGGCCGTTTCAGGATTGCCTTGGGAGTGGATTGCCAGGCCCTTCTCCCATTTTTGCGGTGCTGGGAATCGAACTCGGGACCTCAGAGACTGCAGCGCAGCGCTCTACCAACTGAGCTAAATCCCAGCCCCACTAGTAGCATAGGACAGTTTATAATAGGCAAAAAATTGCAAACCTGGTGACAGGGTCTTTCACTCTACAATTCTATGTGACACCAGTACTATTTTGTTGGTGGTGGTGTTTGGTGCCATTGAGTTGGTATCCGACTCACAGCGACCCTCATAGGGTTTTCAATGGCTGACTGTTTCGGGATTGCCTTGGGAGTGGATTGCCACGTCCTTTTCCCATTTTTGCGGTGCTGGGAATTGAACTTGGGACCTCAGAGACTGCAGCGTAGTGCTCTACCAATTGAGCTAAATCCCAGCCCCCGTACTATTTTAGAATACAGTAAAGTAGCACATTTGCACCTCCACATGCGGCCCGGGGTAAGCCACAGTCAGAGTGATGTGGCTTTCAGAGACCAGCTCTTTCTTTGCTAGAAGTCTGAGCATCTGTTGATTGTTCTCAAGGATTCTCCTAGGAGATCACCTGGCTAACTTACATAGCTGCTCCCTTGCCCAGGAGTGCTCAGGTGGGGATGGGGAGGTGGGGAGCGGAGAGCTCTCCCCTCACTTCCGTCTGTATCCACGGTCAAGTTCACGCAGCCCTTCCTTTCCTCCTATCTCACTTCCAGATGCAGAGGGCCCAGTGCCCAAGCCAGACGCTCCGGTCCAGGCAGAGCCCAGGGAAGAGCCTTGCGTGTGGGAGCAACGTCACCCCGAAGAGAGAGAAATCCCAGTAGATGCAGACACAGGTGATGGTGCTGAGGATAGTGCCGGGTCCCCTGCATGCAGCACTGGGAGGCTCCACTGCACGTGGTCAAGGGAGAGAAGCTGCATTGCTCCCAGTGGCCAGGCCTGCTGTGGTTGAGATGGGACGATCACTATGGGAGGAGCTCTCAGGGCCGAGAACCGTGCCATGGGTATCTGTCTTTGGTTTGTTAAAGCCAGGTAGCGCTGGACACACAGGTTAGCTGGGTGGTGACATCTTCCAGGTCTGATGGAGAACGAGAGGCCCTAGGCCTGGGAGCAGCTGAAGGCGCCAGGCCCAGGCTGAGGGAGGTTGGCGGAGGTGAAAAGGGAGTCTGGAGTGGAGGCACGGTTCGGGCCTCCCCTGTTGCTCACTGGTTAGGTGTAATGTGCGTCCTTACACCTCTTTCTTGCCCAGACACACACACCTACCGTACACACCCACCCCTCAAGGCTACTTTGCTCACAAAGGCACCTGAAGTCCTGAGAATATCATACTTGGCAGCTTTCATGGGGACGGAAAGCACTAGGGTTCTAGTCCCCTCTCTGCCCTGCAGGTCTTTCTCCAGGGCCTTAGCTCTCCTGAGCAGTTATGGATGAGGTAAAATATGGCACTCATCTCGTATCCTCTGCCTGACTATATGAATGTTCACCCAGCGGCCTCCTGTCCTCCCTTGTTTTTAAGTGGAAGGAATTTTCTTGGAAGCTTCCAGCCCTATTCTCTCTCCTTTCCAATCTTTTATTAAGATGTAATTTACGAGCCGGGCACGGTGGCGCACGCCTGTAATCCCAGCAGTTTGGGAGGCGGAGGCAGGAGGATTACCAAGTTTGAGACCAGAGGCAGTCTGCGTAACTTAGCAAGACCGTGTCTCAAAAAGTAAAAAAATGGGCTGGGGGTACAGCTCAGTGGTCCAGCACTTGCAGAGCATGTGAGCGCAAGGCCCTGGGTTCAACCCCTAGTACTGAAAAAAGAAAAAAAAGAAAAAAACAGATGTAATTTATGGATCATAAAATTCTCTCAAAAAGTATACAATTCAGTCCAAGTGTGGTGGCACACACCTGTAGTCCCAGCGGTTCAGGAGGTGGAGGCAAGGGGATCACAAGTTTGAGGCCAGAGGCAGCCTCCATAACTTAGTGAGACCTTGTCTCAAGATAAAAAAAATAAAAAAGGTGCTGGAGGTGCAGCCCATGGTAGAGCACTTGCAAAGTATGTGCAAGGCCCTGAGTTCCACCCTCCACCCCAGTACTATAGAAAGAAAAAAAAAAAAGTGCATGGTGTGGTGACCCATGCCAGCAACTGGGGAGGCAGAGGCAAGAGGATTGCAAGTTCGAGAGCAGAGGCAGTCTGTGTAATTTAGTGAGACCCCCATCTCAAAAAGTATAGTGGGCTGAGAGTGCAGCTCATTGGTATAGCACTTGGAAAGCATGAAAGCACGAGGCCCTGGGTTCAACCCCCAGTATCGCAAAAACAACAAACAAACAAACAAAAAAAGTATCCAATTCAGTGATTTACAGAGTCATGCAACCATTGCTATTATCTAATTCCAGAACATTTTCATCATGAAAAACCCTGTATCCCTGTAATCCCAGCGGCTCAGGAGGCGGAGGCAGGAGGATCGCAAGTTTGAGGCCAGAGGCAGTCTATGTAACTTAGCGAGACCCTGTCTCAAAAAGCAAAAAAAAAAAAAAAAAAAAAAAAAAAAAAAGGGCTGAGGATACAGCTCAGTGGTCCAGCACTTGCAAAGCATGCAAATGTGATGCCCTGTGTTCAACCCTCAGTACTGCAAGGGAAAAAAAAAAAAAAACCTATCCAGCCACTCCCTACATTCTTACCTCCCAGCCCCTGGCAAGTGTGAATCTGCTTTCTGTCTTTGTGGATTCTCTCCTGTGTGTTATAGATGTTTCATCTCAAGGGCTCCTTCCTGTCTTTGTCAAGCCCTGCAGATGTTTCAGTTTAGCAACTGTGGTTATGGTATCTAATATCATCTGGTAGCTTTTTACATTTCATGCATGGTAACCTCAGCAGTTTCACTGAGTTATCTAACAAACCATCACTGGGCACAGAATAGAACAGGGACCACCATGCCCATTTTATGGATGAAACAGGCAGACTGAAAGCTGGAGGGGTGAAATGACTCACATGCTGAGTCGAAACAGGATGGTCGTCTTCGGATTCCTAACCCAATCTCTTTCCTGTTGCCTGTACTATCTCCTGCTAGGAGCTGGTTCACTACACCATAGAATACCAGAAAAGAGAATACCCTGTTTGTCCCATCTTAAAGGATATGTCATTGCCTTTTATGCTTAAAGACTTTATGCTTTATCCACCCAAGATCAGGGCTTGGTTGTGTTTCAAAATCATATGTGTACATATGTGTCTCTAGCTGGCCCCTTGGGTAGAAAACAGGGGCAAATGAGTCCTCCACAGTCATGTGGCCAAGTCCTGATTGGCTTCAACCAGTTAGTTGCACAGCATGTAATTTCTGAAGCCACCTTATTTTCTTGCTTACTTATCCTCCTCCACCACCATGCCTGTTTTTCCCCATGGTTTTTTGAGACACGGTCTCTCTATATAGTCAGGCTGACCTCAAACTTGTGATCCCCCTGCCTCAGCCTCCTGA
Source organism: Pedetes capensis (assembly GCA_007922755.1). Classification (NCBI taxonomy): domain Eukaryota; kingdom Metazoa; phylum Chordata; class Mammalia; order Rodentia; family Pedetidae; genus Pedetes; species Pedetes capensis. The sequence continues at coordinate 24,458 of VMDO01015325.1, read as the reverse complement.
GAGCTGGGATTGCAGCCATGCGCCACCATGCCCAGCTTTCCATTTTCTTTAAAGGTTCTTTCTTCTCTGCTCCTGAAACTTTTTTTTTTTTCTTTTTATGGTACTGGGGTTTGAACCCAGGGCCTTGTGCTTGCATGCTTTGCAAGCGCTGGAGCACTGAGCTGCACCCTCAGCCCATTTTTTTACTTCTTGAGACAGGGTCTTGCTAAATTATGCCTCTGGTCTGGGACTTGCGATCCTCCTGCCTCCGCCTCCCAAGGCGCTGGGATTACAGGCTGCTGGGACTTTTTGATCCTCAGTGTCCCCACGGCACCAACGGAAACCCTAACCCCTGTACTCTCTCCCGGCAAGTGCTGGCGGCCATGCTCCTGACCCCAGAACATCCTGGCGATGTTCTTGTGGTTCTTGTCCCCAGGAGCAGAGCCTCTGGTGCCTGCACAGGATGTGTCCTCCCAGGTGAAGCGAGAGGAAGCCCTATGTTCGCGGAGCCAGCGGGGCCTGGAGGAAAGAGCCATCCCCACAGAATCCATCTCTGGTGAGTGAGCAGTCCAGCCGCCTGCCCCGGGAGGGAGAGGACGGGGGAATTTAGTCTGTTGCCCCTGGAGGAGTTCAATCATACATGTAAAGAGCTGAAGGCAAGCTGGGCGCAGTGGCGCACACCTGTAATCACAGCAGCTTGGGAGGCGGAGGCAGGAGGATCGCAAGTTCAAAAAGGTAAAAAAAAATGGGCTGGGGGTGCAGCTCAGTGGTCCAGCACTTGCAGAGCATGCAAGCGCGAGGACCCCTTCAATCCACAGTACCGCTAAAAAAAAAAAAAAGGAGCTGAAGACACAGGGCTGCACTAAGACAGGGCTTCTCCAAGGATGCAGATGTGGCATTCATCTTGAGGATTTGCAGCCACATCCGGGCTTTGCTTGTTCTGTTTCCTCTCTTTTTTGGACTGTTACTTTTGAACTATCCCTTTCTTCCCTTAAAAATAGCATCAGGATAGAAGTGCTAAGGGCGAGGCATTTTACCAGGCTCTGTAGAGTGGAATATAGAGGCCAGTAAGACCTGCTCCCTGACAGGGAAGCGCTGTCACTGCTTTACACAAGTATTTATGGGCTGCTGCTCCTGAGCCAGGTGCCCCCTACCCATGTGCCTGCGGGCAGCTGCGCCTAGATGGTGTTCCAGCTGGGCTCTGTTCAGGTGAGAAGCAGCGACAGCAGGTGTGTGTATGAGTCAGAGTTCTCCAGAAAAACAGAATTAATATGGTCTCTTTGTGTATGTACACATGAACTCTGTGTGTGTGTGTGTGTGTGTGTGTGTGTGTGTGTGTGTATGTGTGTGTGTGTGTAGAGAGGGGGTGGGGAGAGGGAGAGAGATTGAGATGTAAGTAATTGGCTCCTGTGATTGTGGAGGCTATCAAGTCCAACATTTGCAGGGCAGGCTGGCAGAATGGAGACCTGGAAAGAGTCGGTGTTGCAGCCCAGTCTGCGAGTTCTCTTCTGGCAGAATTCTTTCTTCTTTGGGGTTGGCCCATCTTTTTCTATTAAAGCCTTTAACAGGTTGGATGAGGCCTGTCCACATTATGTAGGGCCATGTGCTTTATTCATAGTCTAGTGACTTAAATGTTCATCTCATGTAAAAAACGAAAAAACAAAAAATGTCATAGAAACATCTAGAATAACGTTTGCCCGAATGTCTGGGTACTGTTGCCAAGCCAAGATGACACATAAAAGCAGCCATCACAAGATATATTAACTTACTGTAGCTCTTAACCTGTCTACCAATGAGAGTTCCCATACCTCATCCCCACAGACAAGTGATAATAATGTCTGGGCAGGGGACAGCCCTTCACTGGCTATCAGGCATGTTCCTTGAAAGAATCAGGTATTGGTATCTTAAAAGAGGCATTTAAAGATAGGAAGGCAATAAAGGGTAAATTAGCCTTACTAGACTCTTGAAGAAAGAGGATGTTTCATCTTAGAAAAGTTCTATTCAGATGATGAAGCCAGAAGACCATTTTCCTGGGAAATGCCCTCAAGAGAATCCCTCGCTCAGCCAGGTGCGATGGCACATGCCTGTAATCCCAGCAGCTCGGGAGGCGGAGGCAGGAGGATCGCAAGTTCGAGACCAGAGGCAGTCTGCGTAATTTAGCGAGACCCTGTCTCAAAAAGTAAAAAAATGGGCTGGAGGTGCAGCTCAGTGGCCCAGCACTTGAAAAGCATGCAAGTGTGAGGCCCTGGGTTCAACTCCCAGTACCACAAAAAAAAAAAAAGAAAAGAAAAAAAATAAAAAAGAGAATCCCTCATTCCACAGTGGTTATGGCACTAGAGGGGGGACCCCATTCTGAAAGATTAAGTCAGTCTCTGGAGCACAGTCACTCTGTACCTTAAAGTCAATGTTAATGTCCCTGCCCTGTGGCATCTGCTGATTTGCAGTGAGAGCTCCATTCATAGCTGCCAGGGTGACTTGAGAATAATGTAGTTACACCTATGCCTGATTTTTGGCTGGGATTTAGCTCAGTTGGTAGAGTGCTGCGCTGCAGTCTCTGAGGTCCCGAGTTCAATTCTCAGCACCGCAAAAATGGGAGAAGGACCTGGCAATCCACTCCCAAGGCAATCCCGAAATAGTCAGCCATTGAAAACCCTATGAGAGTCGCTATGAGTTGGATACCGACTCGACGGCACCTAACAACAATGCCTGATTTTTAGGAGAAAACAGGTAAATTCATGAAATCAGAGATCTGCTCAAAACACAAACTGGTGACAACTTCACCTCTTCTAACACCTTTGCTGCTTTTGTTCCCATCGATAGACTCCCCGATCTCTGCCCAGGACCTCTTGTCCCGGATTAAACAGGAGGAGCAGCAGTGTGTGTGGGACCAGCAAGACTTGGCAGAGAGAGATATTCCCACGGACCCCAATTCAGGTGAGAAAGATGCCAGAATGAATCTTGAGGTCAAAGGAATCATTAAGTTGATCATTTATTGTGGCAGTGGAGCTGATACTAGAATTACCTTAGCACTGATTTTTGAACAATCAAAACAACCAAAAACTTCAAAAAGCTGTGTATATTTCTTTGTCAGAAAGAAATTACTATATACTTTTGAATCTAACCCACACCCTTTCAATAGTTTTGGAGAGCTAAAAAATCAGATGCAGATTAGAAATGAATGCAGATTGGATTAGATTCTAATCTAATGATTAGATCTAATTATTAGAATCCAATGAACATGTGATTCTAGTCTGCATCTGATTTTTTTTTTTTTTTCTTCTTTTGTGGTACTGGGGGTTGAACCCAGGGCCTTGCGCTTGCATGCTCTGCAAGTGCTAGACTACTGAGCTGTACCCTCAGCCCATTTTTTTACTTTTTGAGACAGGGTCTCGCTAAGTTATGCAGACTGCCTCTGGTCTCAAACTTGGGATCCTCCTGCCTCTGCCTCCCACGTCGCTGGGATTACAGGCGTGCACCACTATACCCTGCTGCATCTGATTTTTTAACCCTCTAAAACTGTTGAAGGGGTGTGGATTAGATTTAATATATGGTACTTTATATTTTCTAGAATTTCTTTTACGTGAATGCTAGGAAGATGTCTCCCAGAAAGTTTTTGGGGAGGGTCCAGGCATTCAGAGAAGCTTATTTGGCCAGACTATTTGCGTTCATGTGTGTTTACAGAGCTGGGAGGCCCAATGGTATCCCTTTCAGAAGTTCTGACACCAAATGTTTCATCCAAACCCCCATGCCAGGAAGAAATGATGGAAGAAAATAAGTAGGATCTTTGGGTCCTTTTTAGTTTTCACTTTGCCAAGGGAGAAATTGAGGGGAGCAGACGGATGGGAAAGCAGAGCCTCCCTAATGGGGTCATCAGGCTTCACTGTTGGTCTCGTTAGTGGCTGTGGATGTTGCTTTTGCATCACTGATTTCTGACTCACACTAGTCAGCCCTGGCCTTGGGGGCCATCAGAGCTGAGTCTTCCTCCAGGTCCTCCTGGCCCCACATTTCCCATGGGGCTCAGTGGGCAGTTGGGAGACCTGGGTTCCAGCGTGGCTCTGCCACTGCCCTGGCTTTGGAATGAGCCTCCTCCTCTCTGGGCACCTTGAAATGTAGCAAGCAGTGGGCAAGAGTCCGTGTGGGAAGGCACCTGAGAAGGCAAGATGGACCTCGTAAGTGCCACGCAGATGTCCGGACTGCCGCCCGCCTGCGAGCTGGAGTCTCTGCGTGCTGTGGTTTTGAAAACCTTTGGTGAGGTGCAAGGTGGAAATGAATGAAGTCTAAGACCGCTTTCTTCTTCACAACAGAGTCTCTCATCTCAGCCCATGACATTTTGTCCTGGATCAAGCAGGAGGAGCAGCCGTACCCATGGGGCCCACGCGACTCAATGGAAGGAGAGCTTGGATTAGACTCAGGCCCCAGTGAGTAATGTGCACCCCTGCCGGGACCCTGTCCAGAGCTGAACAGCTGGGGCCTGCAGTGAGGGTTGCTTGCCTTGGCTTACCCCTGTTAGGGCGATGTTCTGTTGGTGGGAGCTTTTTAGAGTCTGGAGGAAGCGTCAGGAGATGGGAGAGAGCACTGTATGCCCTTGTTTGAAAGAGAATTTAGAGCAGTGCTCCTTGTAACCTGTTGGTGTGGTGGGATGAGTGGGGAGAACCAGGAGACTGACCACCTGCCCAGGAGGAAATGACAGCAGCCACCTGCACAGGCCCCGGCCACTGTTTCTAGCTCAGGCCTTGAAGGCACAGGAACCAGCGTCAGGCACTGGCAGGAAATTCAGCCCCAGCCCTTGTCCTCAGCGCTACCTTCCGAGTCTTCTGGTTTGTCTAGGAGCACATGGGCTTGGAGGGGCCTTTCCCTGGGACTGTTTGGGTGTAGAGACACGTCTAGGAAGTCCCCTGGATAACACATCAGGCTTTGCAATGGACTTTTCCCCTGTGATTTGGATGTGACAACTCAGCACAGTTTGCCTCATATTGTTTTATCTTTGGGAGGCCTTTGAGCCGTAGCGTTTGGAAGGCAGTGCCCAGGATTGGGGAGATGAGACTCCGGAAATGGTTCTGTCACTGCCCAGTCTCTACCCCTTCTTCTCAGGGCCTCTATGCTTTCTCCCTAAGGGAAGCTGCCTCCTGCTTGTTCATGTCGGACTTTGAAACTAGTATCTCTTCTTTTGTTTCTTTGAGGTTTAAAATAGACTTAGTAAGCTGGGTGAGGTGGCACAGCTCTATAATCCCAGCAGCTTGGGAGGTGGAGGCAGGAGGATCACAAGTTAGAGACCAGAGTCAGTCTGTGTAATTTAGCGAGACCCTGTCTCAAAAAAGTTAAAAAAAAAAAGGGGGGCTGAGTATGCAGCTCAGGGGTCCAGCACTTGCAAAGCATGCAGGCGGGAGGTCCTGGGTTCAACTCCCAGTACTGGGGGAAAAAAAAAAACAGACCTAGTCAAATGGTTACCAGGGACAACTAGGTGGACTCTTGGTAAGACATGGTATTATGTGGAAGGGTCTTCTAGAAAGTGATTGGAAGGGAACAGGGTAGTTGAGGCAGAGGAATTTAAAATGCAGAAGCATGATGCTTGGTCTGCCAACTTCCTTCCCCGGCTCTCGGCCTTGCAAGAAAGAAGGAACTGGTGTCTGTATGACTCAAAGTCAGACTTGTGCCTAACTAGACATGGAGTTTTAGTGAAAGAAGCTCCTGGTTTTTTATCTTAACAAGGGCACATTGAGTCTAGGCTCTCAGATAGCACAAGGTCACCCAAAGCTAATGTATGTGAAGCTCCATTGAAACAGGAGGCTTGGTGACTGCCACATGCTTTCTGAGAGAGTAGTGGTCAGGAGCCTGGGGCTGGGCCCCCTCCCTAGGTACCCATACCCACAAAATGCACCCCGAACACCCCCTCTTAAAATTCCCACATTATTTACTGCCTTCAGTTAAAACAGTGGCCCCAACCTTGTCTCATTTCTATTTACTTAACTAAAATTTACTCAGCGTCTGCTCTGTGCTACGCAGTGTCATAAGCATGCAGGACAAGCAGGGAAAGAAGACACTTCCCTTCGTGGAAGGGGATGGACATTGAGCAAGCCAGCAAGCAGCCAAGCTAAACTCAGGGTGTAGTAAGTGCTCTGAGGGGGACAGATTAGGAAAGAGTAGGAAAGGCACAGGCAGCCGGGCAATCGGGCGCACGCCTGTAATCCCAGCGGCTCGGGAGGCAGAGGCAAGAGGATCGCAAGTTTGAGACCAGAAGCAGTCTGTATAACTTTGAGCTATCTCAAAAAGTAAAAAAATGGGCTGGGGGTGCAGCTCAGTAGTCCAGCACTTGCAGAGCATGCAAGCGCAAGGCCCTGGGTTCAACCACCAGTATCACAAAAAAAATAAAAGAAAGAAAGAAAGAAAGAAAAAAGGCACAGGCAGGAGGGCGAAGGACAGAATGGTGAGAACGATCTACCTCAGTGTGCCCTAGACCCCAAGAAGGAGCCCACAGTGGGCCATTGGAGAAGAGCGGACCAAGCAAGGGCAAAGGGCACAGAGGATTTGGGTGCTGAGGTTGGAGCAGGAGGCCGAGCTCATGGCTCCAGTTTGGATTGTATTCTAATAAAGAAAGGAGCTTAGCAATCCAGATGTGGCGGCACATGCCTATAATCCCAGCAACTCTGACAGTAGAGGCAGGAGGGTCACACGTTTGAGGCCAGAGGCAGCCTGTATAACTTAGCAAGACCCTGTCCCAAAATAAAAAGTAAAAAGCGGGCCGAGGATGCATCCCAGTAGTGGACCACTTGCAAAGTATGTGCAAGGCCCTGGGTTCAATCGCCAATTACTGGGGGACAAAAAGGGAGACTAGCAGAGGATGTTCAATAGGGTAATGACACCGTTGCCATTTCTATGAGATCCATTTGGGAATGGACTGGGATGAGTGTGGATGGAGAAGGGAAGCAGAGGAAGTGTATTGGAGTCTGGTAGGTTTGCTACAGCACAGGTGAGGAGGTGAGGGCTTGGTCTGAGTTGGCACAGTAGCAGTGCCTGTGGAGAGAGGAGACGGATTGTATCCGATGGACACATGCTGGATAAGAAACCAAGAATGCCTCCTACCACTAGCAAAGTATGCGTGAGGCCCTGGGTTCAGCCCCCTAGTGCTATAGGCCAAAAAAAAAAAAAAAGAGCCTCCTAGCATTCTTGCAACAAGTGAGAGGCAGGGAAAAGACAGGAAGATTGTGATTTCAAGGCCCAACCTGGACTACATCCTGAGACCCTGTCTCAAAAAAAGAAGGGCTGGGAGCCAGGTGCAGTGGCCCATGCCTGTGGCTCGGGAGGCGGAGGCAGGAGGATCACAAGTTTGAGACCAGAGGCAGTCTGTGTAACTTAGCGAGACCCTGTCTCAAAATGTAAAAAAATGGGCTGAGGGTGCAGCTCAGTGGTCCAGCACTTGCAGAGCATGCAAGCGTGAGGGCCTGGGTTCAACCCCTAGTACCGCAAAAAAAAAAAGAAGGGCTGGGGATATAGCTCAGTGGTATAGTGCTTGCCTAGTGTGAAGCTCTGAGTTCTATCCCTACCACTTAAAAAAAAAATCTGAAAATGGGTGAATGGTGATGCCATTTGCTTACATGCTGGTCCTGGGAAACAACCAGGTAGCTATGGAAACCAAGTGTTCTACTATAGACCTCAAAATTTAAGGTGACATCCAAGTAGCAAAGTCAAGTTCAATGAGTACAGGAGTCTGAAGTTCAAGAGAGAGCTCAGGGCTGGACTGATTTAGGAGTTATACATTCAATGACTTTAGACACCAGCTACCTGGAGTTGGGCCACACTTCACAGGCTGAGGCCACTGTCCTCTAAACATGGCTCTCACTTCCGATACCACCTACTAGTTTGGGAGATCTGAGGCCACCCTCACTACTGACCAACTGGCTCCAAATTCTGGGATTCCCACTACCCTCTCAGGTTCAAGTATGTGCAAGAATGCCTCACTGAGAAAAAGTGCTGTGCTTGGAATTACAGTTTCATTATAGCCAAAGGATTCAAATCAGAAACAGCCAAGAGAAGACACAGAAGACGGGTCTTAAACATGAAGCTTCTGTTGTCCTTTCCCAGCGGAATCAGGGTATGTCACCTTTCAGCACACTAATGTGTGATAAGAGGTAGAGTATTGTCAACCAGAGATACTCACCGGAGCTGAGCTTTGAGGGTTCTTTATATAGGTATGATTGATTGAATTGACTTGATCTCTAGCCCTCTTCCCCTCCCTGGAGGTTGGGTGTGAAACCCTAACTCTGCAGTCATGTGCTAGATCTTGTTGGTGTGGCTGGCCCCTGTCCTGAGTCTTATTATTAGTATCAACTATCTAGGGGCCCACCATGAACTACCTTGTAGTACACTCTGTCAGGGCCCACTGTGAGCAATAAAGACACTTCTATAACTCAGGAATTTCCAAGGATTTAGGGGTTCTGTCCCAGAAACCAGGGGCAAAGGCAGTCAGGTGAGTACACATAGGTTGTTTCAAGGCTGAGGACTGTGGGAGCTCTGAGAATATGTAGACAGAATGAATTAAAGAAAGACCAGGTCTGCTGGGCGCAGTGGCGCACGCCTGTAATCCCAGCAGTTTGGGAGATGGAGGCAGGAGGATCGCAAGTTCCAGACCAGAGTCAGTCTACGTAACTTAGCAAGACCCTGTCTCAAAAAAAAAAAAAAAAAAAAACCCATTGGGCTGGGGGCGCAGTTCAGTGGTCTAGCACTTGCAAAGTATGCAGGCACGAGGCTCTGGGGTCAACATCCAGTACCGCAAAAAAAAAAAAAAAAAAAAGAAAGAAACACCAGGTCTGTTGTTGTTGTTGTTGTTAGGTGCCGTCGAGTCGGTATCCGACTCATAGTGACCCTCTGTACAACAGGGGAAACACTATTGTCAGTGCTTCTCTGCTGTTCATAGGGTTTTCAATGGCAGATTGATTTTTGGGAGGGGGTTGCAGGTCTGAGCTTGGCAGAAATCAGCAGAGCGTGTCCTCAAGGAGGCTGGGAGTAGAGAATCTCTCGGCAGGGAAAGAGGGCTAAGTATGTCAGATGCCCAGCTGAGGCTCAGTATGCATGACAGAGAAGAGGTCGTTGGATTTGGCAAGTTGGAGATTTGGCAAGGTCACATAGTTGGTGACCTTGACAAAAGTTGTTTCATTGGAGTGGTAGGGACACGTATCTGACTGTAATAGTCAAAAAAGAGAAATGGAGGTGAAAAAGTAGTAAAAGCCAGTATAGACAACTCTTAGTGAACATGGCTCTGGAAAGGAGCAAGGTGATGAGATGGTAGCTGGCACAGGGCCTGGGAGGCCTGGGAAGGGTGTTCTTTTAAGTTGGGGGATGAGTAGACCATTGCTCTCAACTGCTTTAGAGCCCTGATTTGAACTGTCTTGAAGAATAAATAAGGTCTAGCTGGGCGTGGTGGTGCACGCCTGTAATCCCAGTGGCTTGGGAGGCAGAGGCAGGAGGATCGCAAGTTCGAGACCAGAGGTAGTCTGCGTAACTTAGTGAGACCCTGTCTCAAAAAGTAAAAAAATGGGCTGAGGTGCAGCTCAGTGGTCCAGCACTTGCAGAGCATGCAGGCGCGAGGCCCTGGGTTCAACCCCCAGTACCAAAAAAAAAAAAAAAAAAAAAAGAATAAATAAGCTGAGCCAAGTGCTGTGGCGCCCACCTGTAATCCCAGTAGCTTGAGAGGCGGAGGCAGGAGGATCGCAAGTTTGAGGCCAAAGGCAGTCTACGTAATTTAGCAAGACCCTGCCTCAAAAATTAAAAAAGTGGGCTGGGGGTGCAGCTCAGTAGTCCAGCACTTGCAGAGCATGCAGGCACAAGGCCCTGGATTCAACCCCCAGCACCACAGGAAAAAAAAAAAAAAAACAAACAAACAGTAAATAAGGTCATTCTCTTATGTATCCAGAAATCCTTAGGCAGTTCAGGGTCAGTTGACTTGAGGACTCAGCTATATTTTCGAGGAACCAGGTTCTATCCAACTCTTTCCTTGGCCACCTTTGGTGTGGTATCATCCTCAGGCTGGTAGCATATTGGCTGAAGCTAGCCCAAGCATCACATCCAGACCCAGCACATAAAGAAAAGTCCCTCTTTTCATGTACACTCTTAAGGCATGAGGAACCTTCCAGAAGCCTTCCAGCAAACTTTTCTTCAGACCTCATTGGCCAGAACTTGATCACATGCTTGTATCTGAATCAGTTACCAGCAGTAACTGGAAAAGAAAAGACTTCATGGCCGTGCATGAGGGGAGGACAGGTTGTGATGTCATTGTCACAGAGTAGGAGAGCAGAAGCCACTAGAAGCCAAGAGCCAGGACATCAGGCCATGAGGAGGGGCCTTCATGAGAGTCATGTAGTTTTCTGCAGCACCTTGCAGGTGTTTGGGTGCAGTCACAGGATCGAGGTTTCTCTCAGCGAGCACAGCTGTGGAGAGAAGAGCAAAGGCCACAGGGTGCTTGCCGGGGAGCAATTGTACTGGGCCATGGGAACCAAGGTGGGTCAGGCAGAGGGGACAAAGGCTGGGGGTGTGGATCACCATGGGGTAGCGGGAGAGCAGACTGCTGCGCACACTGAGTTTGAAGACCCATGAGAGTAGGATTGTCTTAGGCTGGGCTCCCTCTGAAGCATCTCTGGAGGTTAACTCACATGTGGGTTTTTGTGTGTGTGTGTGTGTGTGTGGTACTGGCGGTTGAACCCAGGGCCTCACACTTGCATGCTCTGCCAGTGCTGGACCACTGAGCTGCACCCCCAGCCCATTTTTTTTACTTTTTGAGGCAGGGTCTCACTAAGTTACGCGGACTGCCTCTGGTCTCGAACTTGCAATTCTCCTGCCTCCGCCTCCCGAGCCGCTGGGATTACAGGCGTGCGCCACTGCATCCAGCTCCTCATATGTGGTTTCTTTGTGAGTTTTCTCAGGATGACACCTGTGAAGGAGTGGATGGAAGCAGGGCCAGGTAGAGGCACCCAGAACACAGCAAAGACCCAGAACACAGTTGACACAGCCAGGGCCACAGGATGCTTGGGAGATTGGATGACTCTTGCAAAACATCCCAACCAAGCCAGGGAAAACTGATTTGGCCATTGTCCTATGGAGACACTTGTCTGCCTGGTCAGTGTTGACTGGGACAGAAGGGAGGGCTGGGCCTGGTCTGTGTAAGAGTGTTGAGGACAGGTTTCAGTCACACACCGCTGAGCCTGGAGGCCGAGTGGAAAAATGGCAGATGGAGCCTGAGAAGAGGCCTCCAGGTGGGCCCTGGGCAGAGGTGAGAGTGCACTGGAAAGGGGGTTTTTCCAAGGCTGCGTCTGGCTGGGGAGTGGGGCTCCTCCAGGGAGGAGGGAATGCCAGCTAGAGACTAGGGAGGAGCGGGGGAGGGGCATAAGAAGACTCCTAAACATAGGGAGCGCCTCCTGGGCGGGACAGAGGTCATCCTTCCCAGGGCCTGAACTTTGCCCCCAGCTGACCCCCAAGGCAGTAAAGAGCTGTGGACTCTTGGCCTGGAGACCTTGAGGTACAAGGGAAAGGCAGCAGTGCAGGGGCAGGAGAGGCTTCCTGGGGAGGCAGGTTGTGGAGAGCTATCCCAGGGTTGTTGGGGACCATGTGCGCTTAGGCCAGGGTGGGGCTCCCGCCCTCTCCCAGCTGCCTAGCGTGCTCTGCAGGCCAGGCACCCCAGATGCAAATCCCTCTGGGCATTATGGTCCCAGCTTACTGTGTTCGGTTCCCATAGGCCTCTGGACAGGTTTTCACCTTGGATAAAGTCGGGCAAATTCTTTCTCTCCCAGGGAGCAAGTCTCCAGAGAGAAATTAGCATTGTCTACTACACTACAATTAAGTCCTGTGTCTTCCAGTCTGCCTTCCAAAGCGACCTCTAGATAGCAGAAGCATGATGTCGAGGGCTTTCCTGTCCCTGCTCTGCTGCTGGCTTGGCCACTGTTGGTGCTCTCCAGCAGGGTGGCTTTGGAGGCCAGAGAGCCTTAGAGACGAGGACCTATCATCTGTAAATTCACTTCTTTTTTCTTTTTTTTTTTTCTTTTTTTCTGTACTGGGGGTTGAACCCAGGGCCTTGCGTCTGCATGCTTTGCAAGTGCTGGACCACTGAGCTGCACCCCCAGCCCATTCTTTTACTTTTTGAGACAGGGTCTCGCTAAATTACGCAGACTGCCTCTGGTCTCGAACTTGCGATCCTCCTGCCTCCACCTCCCAAGCCGCTGGGGTTACAGTCGTGCACCACTGCGCTCGGCTAAGTCACTTCATTTTTAGAGAAACTGAGGCCCACAGAGCCTGCGACCCGGCCCCCTTCTCAGGAACAGTGTGGGGTACTGGAGGAAAGTGCTGCCAGTATGTCACTTCTTCGTGTCTCCCCCCAGGTGACAACCTGCTGCTTGTGAAGAACCCACCCCCTGCCCCACCGCAGCCCCAGCCCCAGCCCCCGCCCCAGCCCCAGTCCCAGCCCCAGCCCCATCAGCAGAGCCTTCCCCCGCTGGCGGTGCCCGAGAACCCCAGCGGCCCTGCTAGTCGCGGGCTGCTGGACGACAGCTTCCCGGCGCTCTCCGGGGAGCGTGGCACAGGCGCGGGGGATGCTCAGCCAGGCGGGGAAGGCGGTACAGGCGGTGGTGGCAGTGGCAGTGGCGGTGGCGGCGGCACTGGCAGTGGCACCGGGGCGGGCGGCGGCTGCGGCAGCTGCTGCCAGGGCGGCCTGCGGCGGAGCCTCCTGGCGCAAGGTGCGCGCAGCAAGCCCTACTCGTGCCCCGAGTGCGGCAAGAGCTTCGGGGTGCGCAAGAGCCTCATCATCCACCACCGCAGCCACACCAAGGAGCGGCCGTACGAGTGCGCCGAGTGCGAGAAGAGTTTCAACTGCCACTCGGGCCTCATCCGCCACCAGATGACGCACCGCGGCGAGCGGCCCTACAAGTGCTCCGAGTGTGAGAAGACCTACAGCCGCAAGGAGCACTTGCAGAACCACCAGCGGCTGCACACGGGCGAGCGGCCCTTCCAGTGCGCGCTGTGCGGCAAGAGCTTCATCCGCAAGCAGAACCTGCTCAAGCACCAGCGCATCCACACGGGCGAGCGGCCCTACACGTGCGGCGAGTGCGGCAAGAGCTTCCGCTACAAGGAGTCGCTCAAGGACCACCTGCGCGTGCACAGCGCGGGCCCGGGCCTCGGGGCCCCTCGGCCGCTCCAGGCGCCGCCGGAGCGAGACTAGGGCTGGCCTGCGGGGTGGGGTGGGCCGGACCGGAGCCAGGGCGGGCCAGGGCTCCGAGGACCGACCATCCTGCCCCATTGTTCTCAGCGCACCTTTCCGCCCTCTTCCCACCTCCTGCTGGAAATTGGGCACAGGAATTGCACTCCAAACAGGGTACCCTGAGGGTTGGACAGGGGTACCCCAGGCCTGTCCAACTTGAGTGGACAGCCTAGCTCATCTCGTAGCGTGGACTGAAGGGCTGGGGAAGGTGCCAGAGGGACAGCAAGGAGGCAAGAGTTATTGGACATACACCTCAGACCACCTCGTGTGCCCACTGGCCACTGAGGCCTCCGATTGTGATCAGGGAAAGCGGCCAGGGAGTCTCAAGACCCTCCTGAAATCAGAAAGTATGGTCCCAAGGTTAGGAGCCGCCCCGAGGAAGGAAGCGAAGGTGCCATCGTGGGCTGAGGGATGTGCTAAGGGTCACATCCTCACGACAACACTGCCTCGCGCTGGAATAGCGCTTTATACTTTTTTAAAAGTGTTTTCTATCCGTTATCTCTCTTCACCCTTAGCCTATCCCTCCGAGATAGGTGGGGTCGGGTTTCCCTGATGTGGTAACCGGGGAACGTGGAACACAAGCGAGATGCTTTGCCCGAGATCACATGAGACGAGCGTGGCGCAGCCGCACTAGGGCTCCGGCCCAGCGCAGTGTCCCCACCGCACACACTGCCTACCTCCGTCCTTTGAGAGACAGCGCTCTCACCTGGCCTTCCTGGTCTCTCTCCTCTCCCTTTCCTCCCCTTACCCCAATCAGAAGCAACAGGGGCCAACTCCTGGGGTTACTGGGAATGGGGAACGGATTGGCTACAAATTTCCCAGGCTTGTGCTCGGGAAGGCTTTCCACAAGAGCTCCCGGGCACCCCAGCCTGTCCTTCCCGCCTCCCGCCCCTTCATCAGGTGCAGCAGCAGCCTTTCACTGCACAGTAGGGTCCTGCCCTAGGGAGGCAGCTGGTGGCCTGGGTCAGACCTCACCCCCATGATTTACTCCAGTTTCCCAGGGCAGAGGGTGGGGAGAGACCTCTGCTGCCAGAGCAGCCACCAAGGAATGAGTCTCTGCCCAGGAGGGCTGGGCACGTGGGTGCTAGAGTCCGAGCCTCAGTCTCTCTCCTGCCCTGGGCCTCCCAGTTGGTGCTATCTGTTAACTGACCGTGCTCATGGACATGGACACACACACTGCTATGCTCCGACCCTGCAGGCGCCTCGGGAAGCGCCCAAAGGACTCCCTTCCATGTTGGTGCATTGCTCCGTGGCACCGGTGGGCACTCGGCCCCCGGGGGCCACAGTCTTCATTTCAGCGTCTTGCATGGCCAGGCACTGGGGTGGGGTAGCGTACCCCAGGACCCTTGTTTGTGTCAAAAGTGGCTTTTCCTGCTCCTCCCGTGGATCCCGCTTCTCTCCCAGCCAGGGAGCGCGGTGGGCAGCCAGCACCTGGCAGCACCACCTTGGAGAGCGCTCCGCTTCCGCCCTTCCGCTCATCTGCGCTGCTCCGCTTTCCTCAGACCCCTTTTTGCCGTGCAAAGGGAATTCTTGAAATTAAATAAAAGGTATCCAGATTGCGGACTGCATGTTCCCGAAGCTGGAGCGTTCTCCAGCTAGGCACCCCACAGTAAAGCCTCAATGAACTGGAATCCAATTAACTGGGATTTTTTTTTTCTTCATTCGGTTTTTTGAAGGAGGCATATTTTAGGAGTAAAAAGATAAAAGAATTAAACAGAAGATTCAGTGAAGTTCTGTGGAACAGAGGGGGCCTTCTAGCTCAGGCATTTGTTGGGAGGGGACGACAGGATACTTTTTGAAAGCATAGGCAGAAAATATTTTCATAATCAAAATCGTGGAAAATAAGATCCATTTTCTTTTTGGCTGTTGGAAGTGTGAGGAGGGGGAGAAACTATGAAGATATAGGCTTAAGACGTTTGGTCACATAGCATGAGTCTGATCCCTCCATTTTACTCTCAGGAAGCTGACTCCCAAAGAGGCTTAGTGGCTGAGCTCGAAAGAGCCAAGACATCAGTTTCTTAGAGGCTGTTCTGGTGAAGCCCTCTGTGCCACATGCCCTCAGGTACACTAGGAATGGCTGTGACCCAAGCACAGGCTGTGAGAGGCTAACACTGAGCTCTGCCCCCAAGATGGATCCAAAAGGGCAACACTCAGCAAGCTGGCATCTGCCAGCTCCCAGGCAGCAACGGTCCTCAGTGCAGACCCTACAGGCCACTTCCTGGAGCAGGGCAGGGGTCTTGCTTTGAAGAGGACTTGAATTTCCTTTTAAGAAAATGTGGGTTTTTAAAATAGCTGTTTTAATTTAAAAATTAATGCATGCAGTAGAAATTCAAATATTAAAAAAAAAAAATCAAGAAGAGCAAAACTGTTTCCTAACCAGACTCTTAGCACTGGCTGCTCAGAGCTTCTTCACATTCTTCCAGACCTGCGTTCAGTTTCCCAAACAGTTGATTTTCTTCCTTAGCTCAGGGTGTCTTTTTTTAGGCTTTCTGCCCCTGGCATCCTGGAGCATTCCAACAGAAGTGTCTGGGTTGCGCGTTCCTTTCTCTGTTCTGCCTCCAGACCACTGGGGACAGGCAGGCCCTGTAGAGGCTGCTGTTCCAAAGAGCGCAGCAGTGCAGGGGATGCTGGAGTGGTCAGCTCAGGGGACTTCAGGCTCGTGGACTCAGTCCCTTACCATTTGCCCATTTGTGTAACTGTGTAGAAAGAAGAAGGTAGGGTGTGGAGGATGATGCTGAGGATGGAAGGCGGCTGGGATCATTATTCAGCATTAGAGAACACCTATTAGCAAGTAGGGGCTGGGATTTAGCTCAGTGGGTAGAGCGCTGCACTGCAGTCTCTGAGGTCCCGAGTTCAATTCCCAGCACCGCAAAAATGGGAGAAGGGCCTGGCAATCCACTCCCAAGGCAATCCCGAAACTGTCTGCCATTGAAAACCCTATGAGGGTCACTATGAGTCGGATACTGACTTGATGGCACCTAACAACAACATTAGCAAGTAAGGGCTGGGATTTAGCTCAGTTGGTAGAGCACCACGCTGCAGTCTCTGAGGTCTCGAGTTCAATTCCCAGCACCGCAAAAATGGGAGAAGGACGTGGCAATCCACTCCCAAGGCAATCCCGAAACAACCAGCCATTGAAAACCCTATGAGGGTCGCTATGAGTCAGCACCTAACAACAATAACAACAAATTAGCAAGTAAACAAGTATGAAACTCAGTCCTGAAGTCTGATACGGAAGAGAAGGTATCTGTGAGCACAAAACCACTAGAAAGCAGGTGACCGTATGAGTGTGGACACTTGAGAGGTACATGCTGATCTCCCCTAAGCCTTGTCACAATGACATAAGACCGTGGGAGGTGGGGAACACTGGTCTAGAGAAGCCGCACAAAGCTAGGGGTGCGGCTCAGTAACACAGTGCTTGCAAAGCAAGCTTGAGGCCAAGGGGTCAATCCTCCAGTCCTGGGAAAACAAACAACACCAATAACAAAAACCATTAGTGAGAGTCATAACTAAGTCTGTGGGGTTCTGGGATCAAATTCTAGTGGGTCCCAGTGCCCCAAGTGCCCTCAGCTACATCATGAGTTGCCCTAACACCGAGGAGGGGCCCAGAGAGGTTCAGTAAGCCTTTACCCCCACAACTGCTAAAAGACAGCAACATTCTATATATTGGTCTTTGCATTTTGCTCACTAGATCATCTTTTTAGGGTTGGGGTTTAGTTCAATTCATAGAATGCTTACTCTGTACTCTCTGAGGCCCTGGGTTCAATCCCCAGTACTGCAAAAAACGGGAAAAGGACTTGGCAGCTCACTCCCGAAATAATGCCAAAACAATCAGCCATTGAAAGCCCTATCTAGGGTCACTATGAGTTGGACCCAACTTGAGGGCACCCAACAACAGATTTTCTTTTTAGTCTTTAGCACATGTCAGGATGGGCATTGCCGGAGAACATATGATTGGAGTTGAGACCAACCCACACGAAGAGGAAATTGGCAACCCAAAGCAGTAGCGTTTGCTCAACGATGGGTCCATGTGCGGAGTTGTTGTTAGATGCGGTCGAGTTGGTATCTGACTCATAGCGACCCTCTGTACAACAGGGGAAACACTATTGTCAGTGGTTCTCTGCTGTGCATAGGGTTTTCAATGGCAGATTGATTTTTTTTTGGGGGGAGGGGGTTGTCAGGTCCTTCTCCCAAGCCTACAGCTTCTGGTGTTCCCAGGTGGTCTCCCATCCAGGTACTAACCAGGCCCGACCCTGCTTAGCTGCCGAGATCTGACGGGATCAGATGCCACAGGGCTATGGCTGCAGGCCATGTACGGAGTAGGAGTCCACAATGCCTTAGGGGTCAGCTGCCACTCCATGGAGAACTCGGGGCTTGAAAATGAGTTGGATGGAGCAAAAGGAAAGGAGGAAGGAGGGGGGAGGAGGAGGAAACAAGGTTGGGCAACAGTACTGGGAATTGTAAGGCAAGAGACTGGCTAGAGCCGAGGGGCATAAAGATGTAGGTGTGAAGTTGTAATTGAGGCACAGCAGCCAGGCCATGGAGGGCCTTGAACACCCAGACTCTCCTAGACAGACTGCCAATGAGGCTGCGTTACAGCCCATGTAGGACTCCTTCGCCAGAGCATCCATAGCTACCGCTCACAGGAAGTCACTGAGATGTCACGGAAGTCTTGGGAAGGCAGGGTAAGCCAGATGCAACTGAAACAGATCTTACGATCAAACATTCAGGTGCCATAACTGGCTCTCTGAGATCTGGTGCCTGGATATTGGGTACTGGCAGGAAGTAAGGGGAGAAAGTAGAAAACTTCACACCAGGCTCAAGACTAACAGCTTGTGCGTGTAATTGTACAGTATTGGTCCATCCAATTGTTACTGTTATAAAATCACAAAATAGAGAAAACTATCAGCCCAGTGCTGGACTCAGAGTTCTTTTGGCTCTGTGTTAATCCTAATTGGGGAGCTCAGTGGGTTTTCTTTGATGCCCCCCATAAAACACTTTGTGCAGGAGACTTTTGTACTTCGGAAGTTGGAGAAAGGGTCTTATCTCAGCCGAGCACAGGAAATGACCCCCAAATTAGACAAACCATTAACCATCTCTGTTCTTAAAAGACCTTGAACCATTCTCACCATAAGGAATTCCTCAGAACTTGCCATTTCCTTCCTTTTCCATTTTGTCCTTCTGCCTCTCTAAAGAGTAGGTTTGCTCCCCTGCTCTGAGGCCTCCTTACCCCTTCTCTCTTATGATATCCAGGGAAATCCCTGAGTCCTTTTTTTTTTTTTTTTATGGAGAGCAATTTTGTTTTATCTTTGCTCACCAAGCTATGCCTTCCCGTCTTCAAAGTCTTGTCCTCCAGCCTCTTTTTCCACAATTAAAATGGCAATAAAAATCTGGCTAAGCAAAATAGCATTATTTCCCTAAGAGAAATTCTGTACTAGTTCTAACCAATGAGTTAGTGAAGTTTTGAAGAGACTTTACATTAATACACTCAGAATACAAAATGTGGAAAAAGGATACACAGTAAAATATCTAGCTGGAGCCAGGCACTGTGGTGCACACCAGTCATCTCAGCAATTCAGAGGCTGAGGCAGGAGGATCATGAGTTTGAACCAAGAGGTAGCTTCCATAACTTAGTGAGACCCTTACTTCAAAATGAAAAATAAATAAAATTAAAATGAAATAAAGGGCTCAGGGAGTAGCTCAATGGTAAAGCACTTGCCTAGAATACTCAAGGTTCTGGGTTCAATCCCAAGGTGGGGGGGAGTCTAGCCAGCTGTAGTGGCCACATCTGTAGTCCCAGCTACTTGGGAGGCCATCGCAGGAGAATCTGTTGAGTCCAGGAACTGGAGTCCAGCCCAGGCAATAGAGTGAGTTCTTGTCTCAAAAACAAAAATATTCCTTGTCATCCAATCACCTACTTTTTCTCTTTGTGAAAGCATCTAAGTTACCAGTTTTCACAATGCATGCATATATTCTAATACTCCCTTTAATACCTTTTTTTTTTTTTTTCGGTACTGGGGGTTGAACCCAGGGCCTCACACTTGCATACTTTGCAAGTGCTGGACCACTGAACTGTATCCCCAGCCCAATTTTTTACTTTTTTTTTTTGAGACAGTCTCGCTAAGTTACGCAGACTGCCTCTGGTCTTGAACTTGCGATCCTCCTGCCTCCACCTCTTGAGCCGCTGGGATCACAGGTGTGCGCCACCGCGCCTGGCTTTTAATTCCATTTTTTAGGAAATGGTACAATACTATACACTTCGTTCTTCACTTTGGTCTCTTCTTTTTCTAAGATATCTGACTGATCATTCTGACCAGCACATAGAAAACTTCCTTTCTTTTTGTAGTTGCCTATTTTTCTTTTTTCTTTTTCTTTTTTGGCATCTGAAGTTGAACCCAGGGCCTCGCACACGCTAGACAAGAGCTCTAACACTGAGCCACAGCCCTAGCCCCTTTTTTATTTTTTATTTTAAGAGAAGTTGTGAAGACATGCACCACCACATCTGCCTTCTTGCTGAATTGTGCAGGCTGCTTCTGGCTTGGACCTCACTATCCTCCTGCCTCAGCCTCACTAGTTGCTGGGATTACAGGTGTGCACCATGAGTTGCATATTTTTCATTGAGTGGATGCACCTGCTTTATTTCACCAGGTTCTATCGTTGCCCTATCTTTAAAGTAGCATTTCTTTCTCCACACTGCATGGAGACATTTCACTTTTCAGTGGGGACTCTCGCTAGTCTACAGCTTATTACCGAAATTTGCTCAGCCAGGCTTATTCCTTGACTATGTCCAGATCACAGCCTGTTTGTTCCCACCTTTGTCCTTACTGGGTCCTGAGTCAGGGAAGCTGCATCCAACTTCTGGTCTCTCAAACCCCCAGCTCTGCTTCCACCACCTAGTGAACACACATCCCCGACTCTAGGCTATGTTTTCTTCTGATTTCCCAGAGAGCTTTTAGAAATATCTCCAAATCCAAGGACCTGTGTGCCTGGGAAACACACAAGGACAGGACAGCAGGCACTCCTCACCTTCTGGGTTCTTGCATTTGCTTTGGTAAACATAGACCTCTAATTCCCTCTCTCTCTCTCTCTCTCTCTCTCTCTCTTTTCAGTACTGAGGGTTGAACCCAGGGCTTCCCACTTGCATGCTTTGCAAGTGCTGGACCACTAAGCTGCACCCCCAGTCCATTTTTTTACTTTTTACTTTTTTTTTTCTTTTTTCTTTTTGTGTGGTACTGGGGGTTGAACCCAGGGTCTCGTGCTTGCATGCTCTGCAAGTGCTGGACCACTGAGCAGTACCCCAAGCCCATTTTTTCTTTTTTCTTTTTTGTACCTTTTGAGACAGGGTCTCGCTTAGTTACACAGACTGCCTCTGGTCTCAAACTTGTGATCCTCCTGCCTCCGCCTCCCAAGCCACTGGGATTTCAGGCATGCACCACCGTACCCGGCCCCATTTTTTTACTTTTTGAGACAGGGTCTTGCTAAATTACACAGACTGCCTCTGGTCTCGAACTTGTGAACCTCCTGCCTCCGTCTCCTGAGCCGCTGGGATTACAGGTGTGCGCCACTGCGCCCAGCTTTTTCTTTCTTCCCTTTTGAGATAGGGTGTCACTATATAACCCAGGCTGTTCTCAAACTTGATATCCTCCTGCCTCAGCCTTCTCTCTCAGATCCCTACTGGGGTTACAGGCATGTACCACCACACCTGGCTTCCTACAATACTTTTATTAGTTAAAGTGCTTCTGGATGCAATCAATAGGAGCTCATTAGTCAACCCAGAAAAGTAGGGAACTTTCTGGAAGGAGCCTGAAATCTTTCTCAGATGCCAAGGAACAGTTGAACATTCAATCCTGGACACAGACAAAAATGTCTTCATCTCTGTTCCTTCCTCTATGTTGGGATCATTCTTCCAAACAAACTTACTCCAAAAAGTGAGGGGCAAGATTGTTTTTGATCCATATTTTTATAGTTTCCCTGGAGAGGAAATGAGTCTTTTCCCTCAGCTCAGAAGAATCCCAGGGAAGAGCATGTATTGGTCAAGCTCAGATCAAGCTCAGGTCACGTGCCCACTGTGCCTCAATTATTGTGGCTGGGAGGCTAGCGTGCTATGATTGGGCCATGATGAGCCAGGTGCTTGCCCTTAAAACAGTCACTCTGAGTAGACTGGACCTGCCACCTAGGAAGATGACAGCATGCCTTTGAATGGCTGGAGCCCTAGAAGGAACACTTCCCAAAGGGAGGGAGGTGCTGGGCCCAGAGGAAGAGAGACATGCCAGGCTGATGACATTAATGGGTGTCCTCTGCAGACCCATTACAGTCCCCTGCAGACACCCATATACAGTAGGGGAGGAACCTTGAACCAAGGTGTGTTCACTCTAGGATTCTCACTAACACGAAAGCCTGTGGTGGTTAGGTGCTGTCGAGTCTGTGTGCGACTCATAGTGAACCTATGGACAACAGGCAAAACACTATTGTCAGTACTTCTCTGCCATTCATAAGGTTTTCAATGGCAGATTGACTTTTGTGAGTGGGTTGCCGGGGCCTTCTTCCAAGCCTATAGCATTTGGTCTTCCCATGTGGTTTCCCATCCAAGCAGGCCGACCCTGCTTAGATTTCAAGATCTGATGGGATCAGATGCCTCAGTGCTACAGCTGCAGGCATAACATGGGAGCCTAGTGGGGGTATTAATGTGAGGGAAGGGATGCAAAAGGCATAGGCCTTGCCATCTGGAGGCTTACAGGTTAGCAAAGGAGAAAAAACAAAAAGGGTCTCAATGGACTGGAATTAAAGCTGGAGTCTATAAATTTCTTGAGTTAAAAAAAAAAATTGGGGCACGTTGTTAGGTGCTGTTGGGTCATGGGGGGGTTGGGGGACATGGAAATCCAACTCCGACTCTCATAGGGTTCTCAATGACTGATTGTTTTGGGTTTGCTTTGGGAATGGATTTCCATGTCCTTCTGTTTTTGCGGTGCTGGGCGTCAAACCCAGGTCCTCAGAGAGTGCAGCGAGGCACTCTACCAACTGAACTAAAGCCCAGCCTGTCTATATACACACATATGCTAACATGTGTGCTATAAACCATATACACAATAGAAAGTTTAAAACGGTTAAGAGAAAAACTTCGAAAACATTGTTTTTAATTGAAGTGTATTATTTGTGATGCAAATATTTTTTCTTCTGAAAATGGGTGAGAGGATATCTAAGGTCCCTTTTGGCTCTGTGTGTAGCATTTAGAGTCTACAGACATAGAGATAGATAGGACACATGTACTAAAAATGACAATTTTCTTGATTCCTCTAATACCCTTGCCACCAATGAGAATGATTGTAAACCACATTTGAAAGATTGAAAGGGTTTTTTTCCCTTTTTTTTTTTTTTTTTTTTTTTGTTTGAGACAATGTCTCACGCTGTAGCCCAGGCTGGCCTGGAACTCACACCGATCCCCCTGCCTCAGCCTCCCAAGCACTGAGATTACAGGTGTGCACCACGACGTGCAGCCTCATTCAAAAGTTTTTTAAGAGGCATGTGTCAATATTTGAATGTCAGTAGGAAAAGACAAGTGGGTGGCTTTTTGGGGGGAGGCTGGAACCCAGGGCCTTGCACATACTCCGGAAATGCTCTACCACTGACCTGCACCTGCAGCCCCCTTTTCATTTTTATTTTGTGACTGGGTCTCACTCAGTTGTACAAGCTGCCTCTGGCATTGAACTCATGATCCTCCTGCCTCAGCCTCCAGAGTCTCTGGGACTGCAGGTGTGTGCCACTGTGCCCAGCAAGTGGATGGCTTCTAAGAGACACAACACAGTGACATTTATCTAGGTGGAGTCATTGCAGTAAAAGGCCTGGATCTTGCAAATGCAAAATCAAAGCCCAAACAAGAAATTTCCGCCTATTGAGTGCTTGCTGTATGTTAGGCACTCAGCTACACAAGTACTTTACATAAATTATTTCTTTTAGTTCTATCAAGAAGCCTGGGGTAAGAGGTTTCCCTTCTCAGTGGGAAGGTAAGAGCACACAGAGAGAGAGAGAGAGTGAGCATAAGACACACCATTTAGTGGAGGAGCCAGGACTTGAAGAATAATAGTGATCGTGAGCACTCCTCCAGGGCTTACTCTATGACAAACACAGTTGCAAGTACTTGACCTGAATTCATTCACTTAAGTCACACAAGTCTAAGGTCTAAATACTGTGATTATTCTCCAATCATGGGGAGGAAAAGGCAGTACCCAGAAGTTAAAACCTTGTCCAAGATTCATATGTAGTAAATAGCAGTGCTGGGCCAGGACCCAGATGGTCTCACTCCTTAGTCCCACTTGCTAAATTACTGCCCTACACCATCTCCACAAAACTTGGGTAATTGCAAACCAGTGCCTAGTGCTGCCTCCCTGGCAGTTTGGAAATTTGATCTAAACTCTTTTCCCGAGTCCTGGGCGAGGCATCAGGGATACAGAATTCTGCTGACTCTCAAGAGACTGATATGCAAGCCAGAGTATTGGTTTAGCAATTTCCAGGAGTATACTAGACATTCACAGCTGCCTGACCCACAGTGAGGGGGGATCAATGCCTTTTAGCAAAAACAGTTTCTAAGCGCCTGTTGCAGTAGTAGTGTTATTGGTATTGGGTTTTAAATACATGGTGATCACACGGTGTTGTGGCTATTCTTTCCAAACCCAAACTCAGAGGATATTGTCTAACATTCCGCGTGAGGACTGGACTTAATTACTTGCAATCACGACTATCTTGGATTTCCCAAGGCATGCAATTACCATAATTAATAGGCTACTGTGGGTTGACCTGGGCTCCTGACCCCACACCACTGATATTAAAACTACGTTTCTAGTTTCTAAAAAGGCAAGTTAACAGGTGTGCTTTGGGAATAAACCCAGTTGCCATTTGGGACCCCCTCTCTTTTCTCCAATTGGTTTACATTCTTCTCTCAGAGCAAAGTCTGAGTTTTACACCTTTTTGAATCCCCCAAAGAATTTAGCAGCGTACTTGGCACATAGAAGATACAACAAAGGCCTGTGGGTTTGCCTTACATTCAGAACGTGCGACTTGAGGACTGAGCTTTCTCAGCGCTCCACCCTCGCGCTTCGAGTTCTGAGCTGCTATTCGCCCTCCCGCCGCACGGTGGCGCAATGCGAGCACCGCGCGGCGGGGCGAGGGACAGCGGCCGGTCTTGGGTCGGGGCGGGCCCGCTCCCAGAATGCACCTTGTATCAACACGGCGGCGGCGGCGGCGGCGG
>VMDO01015324.1:0-51566 GCA_007922755.1 Pedetes capensis | reverse complement strand
AAAAGATCTCTTTAGAGTATTGAAAAGCAAAGATGTCACATTGAAGGCGAAGGTGCGTCTGACTCATGCCATGGTATTTTCAGTGGCATCATATGGTTGTGAAAGCTGGACATTGAACAAGAGAGACAGAAAAAGAATTGATGCTTTTGAATTGTGGTGCTGGAGACATCTATTGAATATACCATGGACTGCCAAAAGAATCAACAGATCTGTCTTAGAAGAAGTACAACCAGAGTGCTCCTTGGAAGCAAAAATGGCCAAACTGCGTCTTACATATTTCGGACATGTAGTCAGGAGAGAACAATCCCTGGAGAAGGACATCATGTTTGGAAGAGTGGCACGTCAACGCAAAAGAGGAAAACCCTCCACCAGATGGACTGACACAGTGTCTGCAACAATGGGCTTAAACATAAATAAGATGGTTTGCCTGGCACAGAATCGGCAAGTGTTTCGATCTGCTGTACATAGAGTCACTATGAGTCTGGACTTGACTGGACGGCACCTAACTACAACAACAACAACAGCCTGGTGAGAAAGAGCGGGAACCTTACGCCTTCGCTAAAATCTGAAAGTCGGTACGCCGCGGGGCTCGAGTTCTGAGCCTTCTCCCACGAGCTCTCCTCCGTCCCGATACCTTCCGGATGCCTCCTCGTGCCTCATCCCAGGCCACCTCTTTCCTCGCTCCACCCACTCCATACAGGCGTGCTTTTCGTCCACGTGGTACTCTGTATATATTGGTTGTCTGGGAGACCGCCGCGGGGCGGGGCTCTAGTGACGCCACAATAGGAAGAAGCCAATAGCCGTGACGTCTGTCAGTGACGCAAGATTCGGGGTGTGGCTTTGCCGGCCCAGGCGCAATGAGGCTGCTGCCCGCTGGGTGGCGCCGATTTCCCGGGAAGGTCCTTTCTGGGCCCCCGGCAGAGGTGGAGGAGAGGCGGGCAAGAGCCAAGCGAGGCCAGGGAGCCCTGTGCGTCAGCTGCTGCTCGCTGCGCCGCGCCCGGACCAGCCAGGACTCACCCGCAGCTCCATGCTTGTGCCCGGTTCGTCTCGTCCACCCTCCGAGAAGAGGCAAGTACGTGCCACCTGTCGGAGATCGGGAAAGGGGGATGAGGGGGTCAGTATCGGCTTGAGACTCGGAAAGTGAGGTGTGTCAGTGACAGCCTGGGAAGAATTGGCACTAGAAATGTAGGACAAGGGCCAGCTGTACGGGGGAGCTCCAGCTGCGGGTGCCAGTGTGTGAGGGGGGCTGCCAGCTGACAGCCCAGGGTGCCAGGAAGAGCCATCTGTGTGCTGATCAGTGTGTTCTAAGGAAGTGCTGCTTCGGGGGGTCCAGGTCGCTGTGCTCTGTGGAGTGTGTGGCTGGAGAATGACGCTTGGACCCTGACAAGCCCCTCCCCATGTATGCATGCTGTTCACTTACTCCGTGATGTTAAAGCTCCCAGAGTCTCTGGTCAGTCGGCCAAAGGGGGAAGACAGCAGTTAAGTAGAAGGGGAGATTTTCCACCAATCCCAAATCAGAAAGAGGCAACTTTGAAATTCTCACCAGTTCTCAAGCAAAAAGCCAAAGCAGGCATGCAGTGTTCCAGGCAAGCAACTTGCCAAGGGAAGCCCTGGCCAGCCCATGCTAGCTCTTTTCTCTGAGGAGTGAACGTTTTGACCCAGGTGCTTTTAGAACGGGACTGAGTGGTAGATCACTGTAGGTGTTGCCCATGTTCTCAAGCATGGTCATGAGAACACCCCCCATATGGACTGGTAAAGCAAGAGGAAAGGCTCTAGTGGCTGGATTTGGGTTGGGGCATCCCCCACTCTTTTGATGCTGTAGACACATGCCAGACTGGAATGAGGACTGGAATGAGGGCGTCCTCTGAAGTGCATCATCAGGACCCGGGCTGAGTCAGTAGCCTGTGCTCAGACAGGGTGGAGGCACCAGCCTGGGTCCTCTCAGTCCTCAAGAAGGGCCATCAAGAAACAGGAGAATCATCCTGGGAGCAGACAGGTGCACCGAGGCGAGAGAGGCCAAGATCCTTGCTCCTTCCTCTTGTGACCCTGCCCAGCCTGGCTCTTCAGCCTTGGATTCCTGAGCCCTCAAACAGGTAGAGTGGAACCACCCCTGAGGGGCCAGCCATTCTCCTGGCGGCCTGGGGAAAGCTTCACTTGCCATATTTTTCTAGGCAAAAGGGGAAGGTGCACAAATAGGCTTTGCCTCTCTTGCCTGGTGGACAGGACATCTGGAAAAATGACAGGCCACTTCTGCCCTTTCCACTTTGGGGACATGGACCAATTCAGAAATCCGCGGGGCTGTTCTCTGGCACTAGAACAGAGCACTCCTGAGGGGTAGCCTAAGACCTTTTTCTTCTAGGAAGGGTTTCTGCTTATACTAATACTACCACTAATTAGAGTAAGAAGTGGAAGCATTCAATAGGATCATTTGTTGAACTCTTACTATGTGCCAGGAGATTTATAGATACTATTTTATTTCAGGCTGAGGTTTAGCTCCATTGTTAAAGTGCCACTCTGCGCTCTCTGAGGCCCTGGGTTCAATCCCCAGCACCACAAAAATAGGAGAAGAAACTGGCAGCCCACTCCCAAAACAATCAGCCGTTGAAAACTCTATGAATATCAGAGAAGTACTGACATAGTGCCAGGCATGGCAGTGTCGGGGAGTGTGTTCGTTCTGTTGTACATAAGTTGCTATGAGTCAGACGGGACTCGACAGCACCTAACAACAATAACATTTTATTTCATCCTCACAACTGTGAGGGATAACACTATTGTTATTATCACTATTCCTGTTTTACAGATTAACTGGCTGAGATTCAGAGAATTTAAGTCACTGGTTAATTGTCTCAGATCCAATAAGGAAAGAACTAGAATCCAGGCCTAGACCTAGAAGCCTATAGTGAAGAAGTCAGGGACTGAAACTGACTGCTGGTCCTGTCTGTCTCTCACTGTCTGTGTGCCCTGGAGCTAGGTCTTTTCCATCTCAAAATTCCAGGAGCTGACTTTAGCAGTCGGACATCTTCCTGTTCTCTAGTTCTGCAACCAAAAGCTACAGAATCCACCTTCTCCATATTTTGGTCTCAAGTTTCACCCCAGCGCTCTGCCCTCTTTCCAGTCCTCTTTTTCATTTTGAATCTCCCTACTGTTCCACTTTAAAATGCCCCTTCCAAAGAGTCCTAGTAGATCTCCTTGGCTGGCACTGGCTTTGGCACTGCCTCGACCAGGCAGCCCATGGCAGGTGGGCATGCCACTGCCCCTTTAATTCTCCCAGGGCTTGGAATGCGAGTGAGTTGCCATCTCTGCGAGGTCAGATAAGATACTATATATATCAGAGCAGTAACCTGAGCTCCGGATTACCCAGCCGGAGTCAGACTCCAGCTTCTGGGCTCTTCACTGCGGTCCCTGCCCTGCTGGGGAAGAAGCCCCCAGGTCCTACCCAGTGCCCCTGGACACAGGTCAGTAGTTGTTCCTTTGGTATCTGAGTTTCTCTGGACACTGTCTAGAGGACGCTGTGAGTGAGTTTGGAGGAGTGTGTGTGAGGCCACCCATGGGGCCTAATGTGTGCTGCTGGCAAGCCCAAATGCTCCTTCTGAGGTGGGGACAGAGGACGGCTAAAGACCTAGAGGAGAGAGAAGGAGACAGGACTCCCCTGGGGGAGGGGGCGCCAGGAGAGTGCCCGGGGAAGAGGTGGTTGGAAAAGAGAATTGAAGGCTACCAATATTGCCTGGAGGCCCATTTCTTTGCCTTTTCTTGGACCTGTAGAGATGCCCAACCCCTGCCAACCCCAAATCAAGAAGCACCCTGTAGAAACACTGCCCTGGGCCCACCTACCTCTTCTCCACCAATCAGAATGCTTGCCTTAATCTCCAATCTCTTTATCTTACCTCCTCACCATCACCGCAGTGCACACTGGGGGCACCTAGTAGGAACAAGAGAGACAAAAATGGACACTGAGTCCCCTAAGCTGATGGGTCATTGGGCAATGGCCCCTGATAGACAGCTACTAGTGACAAGTTGGGGTGGGGCAGCAGAGATGAAGGGGCCTGTGAGGATCTGACAGTGTTGGAATATAAATATGCCCCACCCCCATGCTCTGCTTGCATCCTCCACCCCTGCCAAGGTTGGACACTTAGGGCCAGACGTTGTAGC
The DNA here is from genome assembly GCA_007922755.1 of Pedetes capensis. Classification (NCBI taxonomy): domain Eukaryota; kingdom Metazoa; phylum Chordata; class Mammalia; order Rodentia; family Pedetidae; genus Pedetes; species Pedetes capensis. The sequence continues at coordinate 47,417 of VMDO01015324.1, read as the reverse complement.
AGGGGACCCAAGCAGCTGGGAGTAAGAGTCAGAGAGAACAGGTGGAGGGAAACGGGGCCCCTCTCCCTGGCCCTTCAGGTCAGCACATTCTGATGCAGTTAGCAGGCAGCTTTGGGAAGCGCTGAGGTCACCGCTGTGGAGGTTCCCAAGCACCTGGTGAGACTGACTGGGACTCCCCACTCACCTTCCCCGAGCACCTGGGTGGGAGGAAAGGCACTTAACCCTGTTTGGGTGTGCCCCTGAAGCTCGGCTCTCGCCCCCCCTCCACCCCATTCAGGCAGTGGCAAGGCCACACAAGCCAATGTGCCATGGCGGCAAAAAACTGAGCAGAAGTGAGCAAAGAGGGGCTTGAAGGTAGCTGGGTGGGATGGGGGCCTCATTCGTCCCCTGCCCCCAGGGCCAGGAGTGCCTGGGATTCTTTGGGAGCAAGTCCCTCCCCTGGCTGGGCAGGTTAGGGAGCCCTTCACGTGAGCTACAGGAAATGACAGTGGCTGATGACAGTGGCTGATGCCAGTGGCTGATGCAAGGAGGTTGGCTGCCCCAAGGGAACAGGGTTCACTTTAACGCCTGACACGCCTAGCATGGGGACCCTGGGGAGGGGACTGAGTGAATGCTTGGGAACAAGGCTGGGGGACATGTTCACAATGAGGCTGGGGCCAAGGGCCTAGAGCTGGGGTAGATGCTGGTGCCAGAGGACACATAGGAGCTTGGCACAGCAGTTGAAACAGAGGCCTCCCAGACCATCTTGAGCCGATCAGTAATGTTCTGGGGTTCAGGTTGCACCTGGCTTCGCTTTCATTCACTTGCAGTGGAAAACCCAGGGGGCCACTCCTGTGGGAGTCTGTACCCCACATGCTGTTGCTGGGTAGTAGACACCTGGATCCTCCCACCCCCACCCTCAGGTGCCCAGCCCTGCCCTAGCCCAGGGAGAGTCAAGGGAAGTGTGGAGCGGGGGCTTGGCTTCAGGGTGACGGGAGCAGAAAGAACCCAGTTCCCAAGCCAGCTCTGCCCCTGCTCCCAGTGAGACTTTGGGGGATCCACATCACCTCAGGAACCCTCATTTCCTTATCATAACAGCACCTACTGTTTAGAACTGCTGCTAGGATTAGAGAAGTTAATACACTGTGTCTCAAGTCTTAGTACAGTTCTAAGATTTAATGCCTTCAGAAATATGAATGCTTAAAACTTCATTCCAGTATTCCAGTTTCAGTATTAGCTAGGCATGTGGCACACACACAGGAAGATCTCAAGGCCAGCATGGTCTACACAGCGAGTTCAAGACCAGCCTGAGCTATACAGTAAGACCCTGTCTCCAAAAAAAAAAAAAAAAAAAAAGCCAAGAGCGGTGGCGCACACCTGTAATCCCAGCGGCTCGGGAGGCAGAAGCGGAAGGATCGCAGACCAGAGGCAGTCTGCATAACTTAGCAAGACCCTGTCTCAAAAAAGTAAAAAAAAAAAAAAAAAAATGGGCCAGGGGTGCAGCTCAGTGGTCCAGCACTTGCAAAGCATACAGGCACGAGGCCCTGGGTTCAACCCCCAGTACAGCAAAAAAAAAAAAAAAAAAAAAATTCACAATTTAAATTTCATGGACATTTATTTTTTAATTTCAATAATTTGACCCTTCCAATTTAATGTTGTTTGTAAGGTTTAATGCTTGTAAGTTTGGGGCATTTATACAGCTGAACAACTTCAAGCTCACCCCTGCCCTAAGACTTTCAGGATGCTGTGCATATGAGCGCACTGAGAATACTTTTGGACACATGGCAAGGCCCATGTGAGTGTTGGTGTGAGGCTGTAGAGAAGATGAAATCAGAAGCTGCGGGTGAAGCCCTCAGTATGCCTGGTGTCTGGTTCATAGGTGTGCGGCACCAGCTGGCCCAGCCAGGGACGGCTGCTTGGCTCAGATGTCTATAGAGGAAGCTGAACACCTCTGTGCAGAGGAATGCTGATGTGCCACCCGAGCGGGGGAAACTGAGCAAAGCAATGGGGAATTCCAGAGAGAGAAGAGGGAGAGAAGGGAAGAGCTGGCGCCTCTGTAAAGCTGGCATAAAGGCGTGTAGGCAGGGACTGCCCACTGTTGTCCAAGGTGGCGGGCACCTGGGGAAGTGCCTCCTGGAACTGCGTGCCTGAACTTGCCAGCTTTGGGTAAACAGTGAAAGGAGCCGGGCAGCAGGGGCCCCACACTGGGCAGGGAGCCGTACGGGGGATCTCAGCCAATCGGCTGGCCTCCCACTGCCCCATGAAAGGGCCATTCAGTCTAGGCCGTTCCTTTGGCAACAGGGAGACTCGCAGCCATGTGAGTGCCCGCCCTGTCCCTGTCTTGCACAGCAAGGCCACAGCCAGGGCCCCAGCCTGAGCTCCAATCTGTGGTGCATTCTGCAGGCTCCAGGGACAGCAGTGCCAGGTAATGCCAAGGGGTGCCAGCTCAAGCTGTCTTCTCACCCAGAAGGTGCTTGGGCTTTTCTTGAGTTAGATTAGGGTTTGGTGGAGAGCAGAGGTGTGCCCAAGGCCTCGTCCCCGACAGGGACCCTCTCTCAGGACACAGGGACTCTAAGGCAGGTGTCAGAGCCGAGCTGCAGCTTCTAGAGGGTGTTAGGGATGGAGTGGCTCCCAGGACTGCTGGGGGAAGGAGGGAGGCCTGGCAGTTGCCTGCCAGACAGGAGCAGATGGGAGAGCAGGGACAGGGAGCCCTCTTGGGATTCTATGAGACAGAAGATGTGGCCCCACCTCCAGCCCCCAACCCTCCCAGGGCTGTTGGTCCCTGCCTGCTGTACCTTGCTTGGCCCCAGCACTTGCAGAGCCAAGAAAGGTCTCAGGCTTGGGGCACTGCCTGCAGAATACCAATTCCCTGGGAGCCTCAGTAATCGGGGAGGGGACGCAGAGCCCTGGGGAGGAACCATGAGCTCATACCCTGGGGGTGGGGGCCGATCTGATTGGCTGTCGAGTGTCCCAGAGCCCAGCTCCTGAGCCCTGAAGTCTCTTTGACTTTGCATTATTGATGGAGTTCTCCAAAGTGAAATAGAGCAGGACTGGTCCCCTGCCCCCACCCGAGCCTTGGTCTGTCTCTGCCCTGTGGTTTCCTTCTATCCCTGCATGAGATCATCCCACAGGTTCCTTTGCCTAGAGGGCAATGAAAGGTGGGCTGGCACGGTGGGAACACGGAGAACGAGGGAGTGCACACAAAGGGTAGGGGCTCCAGGCAAGAAAAGGGCACACAGCAAGCTAGACAAGACTTTCTGATGCCAGCCTGGACTGGAAATTGCTGGAGGCCTCTGGCAGAGTCAGGGAGTGCTGTTCTGGGGCCTGCGTGGAAGTCACCACCTGCTCGTCTGCCACCCCTGCAGCTATCCCAAGCCTTGCATGGCTTGGCTTGGGTTTCTGCAGCCTTCTGCCAAGCTCTCAGCATTTGGGGCTTGACACCAGCTCCTCTCTGCCCTCATGGGCCGGGCTGCCCGAGCCAAGGGCTGCTGAAGGGCTAGATGGCTGCCCACTGCCTGCCTATCCCACTGGGGACACCCAGGTTGAGATCAGTGGCCAGCCAGGCCCAGAGATAGCCAGCCCTGACGTTATTATAGACTACAAAGGGAGGAGCCGGGCTGCCGGGCAGGGGGTGGGGAGGAGATAATACCCAGTCATCATTAGGCGCTTTCACGTGTTATTATCTCACTTAGGCCTCACAACAACCCTGTGAGATAGGAATCGTGATAATTACTATTCGCATTGACAGGTGAGGAAATTGGGGCTCAGAGAGGTTAAATGACCAGTGCAAAATTGTCCAGCTTGGCTGTCACAAGGAGAGTCAAAAGCAGCCCTGCATGCACTACTCTGAGAATCCTGGGTGGGACTTCCCCTCAATCCCAAGGGAGCCCCCAAAGGGTGCCTGAGGAAGGGGCCTCAGTCCTACCTGCTTCTCTTTCCAATGCACCTCTGCTACTCTTGCTCCATTAGCGATCAAGCCAGCACGTTGTGGTGATGGAGGGACTCTGGAGACCCTCAGCTGAGCCTAACTTTGGTGGGGGGGCGGGTAGCAAATCAAGATTAAGTGGAAAGAATGCTGGGCCCAATTCTGAAGGACCTAGATTCCAATCCTGACTCTCCTAGCAGTGAGTTTGGGTAAACCAGTATCACTTTTCCCATCTGTACAGTAGAAAGGTTAAAATGAATGATCCTACAGGGCCTTCGAAGCTCCACATTCCGGGATTTCTGTGTTCTTTCACCAGACCCGCCCCAGCACAAGGACTTGGAGTGAGGCCAGCTTAGAGTGCCACCTGCAATGCAGGATTTGGGCCTCTAGGGGGCGCACTTGCACAATTCAAGTATTGCCAGGAGCGATTTGGCATCTGTGTTAGGAGAGGAGCCCACAGAGGGCCACTTAGGAAGCTAAGCTCAGGGAAGACGGTGGGCTCTACCACACCAATACCCCCCACCGTGGGACCAAGCAGCAGGTACCTGTGTCCAGCCAAGGAAGGGCTCAGGGATGAAGTTTGGAGACCCAGGTTCAGCCCATCTGCCAAATGCTCCCTCACTGCTTCCCCAGCTCATTGATTCCACTCGCTTCCTCTCACAAGCCTCCATTTCCTCACAAGGGATCTGACTCCCCTGATCTTCAGACGCTCGAGGGGACAGTTAGGGTGCCAAAAGGACTCCCGCCCATCCCATACGTCAGAGGCAGGGAAGCCATTGTCACTCTTGGACGGCCCAGTGCTCTCAGTCCAGGCCGTGAGGGCAGTGGGATTCCTCCAGCTCAGGAGTCTCTTACAGAATCTGAGGAGAGGAACCAGATGGGATTTGGCTGAAAGAATGTGTGTGGCTCAGAGGGCAACCCCTGCTCGCCCATCTGGGTCACTGAGAGGAGGACTCGGCGTTGCCAGGTCATACTGACGCTTTCTCTCGTGGACACACGGGCGCGTGCACGCATGCTTTCCTGCAGCTGACCAGCCTCTTGTGAACATGGAATGGACAGCCCCTGTTGAGCCTTAAGGTTCTGGCCCATCTGGGGTGGCACAGCAGGGATCTGGCACCCGGCAGGGCCCTTTGACAACTGCTTTCCTTGTCTTTCAGCCCATGAGGCTCCCAGTCCCCACTGAGTGCCGCCCTGAAGGATGTCCCAGCTCTCCTCCACCCTGAAGCGCTACACAGAATCCGCCCGCTACACGGATGCCCCTTACGCCAAATCAGGCTATGGCACCTACACCCCATCCTCCTACGGGGCCAACCTGGCTGCCTCCTTCCTGGAGAAGGAGAAGCTTGGTTTCAAGCCAGTTCCCCCCTCCAGCTTTCTCCCCCGGCCCCGCACCTACGGCCCCTCCTCCATTCTGGACTATGACCGGGGCCGCCCCCTGCTGAGACCGGACATCATTGGGGGTAGTAAACGGGCAGAGAGCCAGACTCGAGGTACTGAGCGGCCTTCAGGCAGCGGACTCAGCGGGGGGAGTGGGTTCCCTTATGGAGTGACAAGCAACTCCCTCAGCTACCTGCCCATGAATGCCCGAGACCAGGGGGTGACCCTGACCCAGAAGAAATCGAACAGCCAATCAGACCTATCCCGGGATTTCTCCAGCCTCCGGACCTCAGATAGCTATCGGACCTCAGATGGCTACCGGATAGACCCCGGGAACCTGGGCCGCAGCCCCATGCTGGCCCGCACACGCAAGGAGCTCTGTGCCCTGCAGGGACTGTACCAGGCAGCCAGCCGCTGTGAGTACGTGGCCGACTACCTGGAGAACTACGGCCGAAAGGGCAGTGCGCCTCAGGTGCTCTCGCAGGCTCCTCCCTCACGAGTCCCAGAAGTCCTCAGCCCCACCTACCGACCCAGTGGTCGCTACACGCTGTGGGAAAAGAGTAAGGGCCAGGCCCCTGGGCCCAGCCGCTCCAGCTCCCCAGTGCGAGACACCATGGTGAGTTTACCCTTGGGGACCCAGTGATGGGCTGGGGAGTCAGCCACCAATGTAGACAAGCCATCCCGGGGAGAGGACTCCCACCCTAAGTGAAGACCAATCAGCACTAGCGGACACGAGGGAGGGAGACCATCCGTCCCAGCATGTCTGATGTCCTCATGGCTCAGTGCGGAGGGGAAGGGCGTCCCCACCCTCCCAAGCACCTGTGCCATGGGAGAGCTCTCAGAATGCTCGACTACCCCCACATGCACTGCTGTTCTCACCCTGACCTTTCCCACCCAACGTGCCAGGGTGCTCTACAGGCCTTGTCCCAACCTGGGCTGGATGCTGGGACCCCCAGACCACCAGTACTCCCTGTGAAAAGAGGGGCCTCCTGCTCTGGCTACATCGCCTCCTATTCCGCTTTTACACCTGGGCGTTAAGCCATCAAGAGAAAAGGGTCTCTCCTCTGATTGGCACTGGCCAGCTCAGGCCCAGAGTATCTGGACATTAGCACTTAGGTGTCTTTGGAGAAAACAGTGGAGAAATTTTTAGGTAGGGATTGAGCCAATCTGCTACCTCTGTATTCCAGCCCCACCTGGGCTGGAATGAGGAAAGAGGCTCTACCGGAGACAGATCAAGGGCTGGCATGGTCTCGCTCACTTCTAGTCCCTAAACACACCTCTCCTGGGGCATGGGCTGCATGCTGTCTCTTCTGTAGTTATTACTGTGCCCATTAGGTGGCGAGCTCTGAGAGACTGAAAGAGATCCTATCTCTAAATCCCTCACCGGTTGCCTCTGGCAGCACCTAGCTCAGCTGACCTGCTGATTGCATGGATGGATGGATGGGTGGATAGATAGGTGGACAGGTTTATGGGCAGGTGGACAGATGGACAGGCAAGCATATGGGCAGGAGGGTTGGGTGCTGTGTGTTCTCCACTACCGTATGTAGCCCTCGTCGTCGTAGGACATATGCCTTTTGTAAACAAGAGCAGTACCACAGCAAGAAATGCTGCTTTAAAGGGCTTGTCCAGCCAAACGGAGGAAGGGCTCTGGACTGGGGGGGGGCGGGGTACTGAGTCATAGACTGTAAAATGTGGCATAACTAAAGATCTCGAGGGAACAACTTTGATAACATTCCTTCGTCTTGGCCTTGTTGTGCCTTCTGGGGAGCGCCATAGGAGATGCAAAAGCTGTGTCTTCCAGGACATTCAGACCCTAACAAGGCAGGGTTGGTCACACTGGAGAGCTAGCGTAGAGGGAATGGGAGACTGTGTCAAGACAGAGGTAGTCTGGGAGAGAAACTCAGGCTGTCAGAGAACTATGTGTCATGCCTGGGGTAGAGTCGCTTGGACATGTCAGGTGATGTTCATCTGGGGGGGGGTCAGTCAAAAAGCAGCTGTCATATCTAACCATTTGAGTTTGGGGGAAAAAAAGGGACTCTCGGTGGAGGTTCTTGGGTCCTAGAAGCTTCTGGGGGGCTCCCTCCCTTTGCTCAGAAGAGAAGCATTCTTAGCCAGGCCTACCTGTAATCCCAGAACTCAGGAAGCTGAGGCAGGAAATCTCAAGTTCAAGGCCAGTCCGGGCGATGTAGCAAGACACTGTCTCAAAAAGCCTAAAAATAAAATAGAAAGGAGGAGGAGGAGGAGGAGGAGGGGGAGGGGGAGGGGGAGGAGGAGGAGGAGGGGGAGGGTTCTTTCTAGTGCTTCTCCAAATGGGGTCTACAGACTTCTCACGAGAATCACCTGTAGGGCTTAAAGCTTCATTCAGACCAGCTGAATCAAACTCTCTTGGGACCCAGACCAGCTAAATCAAACACTCTCAGGATCATGCCTGAAATCTGCCCTTGTCACAGCTGTCCAGGTGATCTCTAAGCATGCCTGAGGTTGAAAACCTCCTCACCACAGGCTCCACTACACACTTGTTTTTTCCCCCTATCATGAGACAGCCAGGTCTCTCTTTACTAGGAGTCAGATTCCACTGAGAATCTGCCCCCTTCCGCACAGCCGTATCCAGTCCCTCCCTGGAGTCGGCTGCCCTTCATCCCTTCCCAAGGACACCAGGCTCCACCCCTACCCCAGAGCCAGAGAAAGGGGACTTTAGAGATAGAAACCTCAGAGGGGCAAAATCAGCCACCCTAACCTCCCCCGTTCCTATCTGGAAGCCAGTCACAACACTGTTAGATGGCCAGGAATGCCTTACAGTTGAGCTCATGTTTCACCACGAGCTCTGGCTCGGTAAGATACTGCCAACCAGGAGAGGCCTTGAGGGTTCTGTGGTCTAAGACCTTCACTTAACCTCACTTCTCTTGTGCTCCCAACTGGGAGCAGACTGTATCCTGCGCAGGAGAGAGCAACCCTGCTCACGGGTCCTAGACTACTACTTTCTAAAACCAAGCCCAGTTTCTTTTCAGATCTTCATCTAGGGGTCTTGTCTTCTCATTCGTTCATTTATGATGCCCTGCTTACTGACAGGTCTGCAGCTGTAGCCCTGCGGCATCCAATCCCGTCAGATCTCGGAAGCTAAGCAGGGTCGGGCCTGGTTAGTACCTGGATGGGAGACCGCCTGGGAACACCAGAAGCTGTAGGCTTGGGAGAAGGACCTGGCAACCCCCTCCCAAAAATCAATCTTCCATTGAAAACCCTATGAACAGCAGAGAAGCACTGACAATAGTGTTTCCCCTGTTGAACAGAGGGTCGCTATGAGTCGGATACCGACTCGACGGCACCTAACAACAACAACAAGCTTACTGACAGTGCACTCAGCACCTAGCTCTTGGTTCCCATTTCATGGATTATTGTGAAGGAGCCTGGCATGTAGTGGGTGCTCAGCAAATGTTAGTCCTCCTGGCTTTCTTCCAGGTGCTTTTAGAGGCAGGAGGTGTGTGAGCCATGGTCCCTGCCCTTGGTGCAATCACAATTCACTTGGGAAGGTACATTCTTAAATAATTACAGTAGATGGCAGCCCTGGGTGTTTTATAACTCAGCATCGGTAGGAAAGGAAGAGGTCATCTAAGGCTGGGGCAGGCTGCCCGTGACCTATGGAAGGTACAGTTTGCCTCTGTAACTTGGATACCTATCAGCTGAGCTGCATTTCCTCATCTATAAAAGGGAATGATCACGCCTGCCCTGCCCACCTCACGGGGACACCGTGAGGCTCAAAGCAAACAATGACTGTGGAAGAATCTAAAGCCAGTAAAACATTACAGAGGAGTTTAAACTTCATGAGGAGGGCTAGGGTGTAGGTCAGCATGTGTGAGGCCCTGAGTTCAATGCCCAGCACTACAAAAAAATAAAAATAGTAAACTTAAGGGAGGAAAGATGATAAAAAGGGCATTTGGCAGGTGACAAGTGGGGAGGGGCCCTTCTGTGGGAGGGACAGGAGGTAGTTTATACTGTTGCATGGGGCACTCAGGGTGGCTCACTTGAAATGCCCTTGGCTTTCGTGAAGAAAGGAAGGTCACCTGCAGGCCCCAAGCAGGAGTAAAACAGTTCCAGCCAGACCCCTTCCCTCATGAACAGGACCGGCCATCATGAACTTGGAATATCACAGACTCCAGGGAGCCTGAGGAAAGAGCTGGTGGGGAGGATTGCAAATTGAGTAGCCCCCTCCACGTCCTCATGTAGCCACAGGCACACAGCCAGTCGTTAGAGGCCCTGCTCAGTGCTAAGATACCAAGGGTCTGCCCTGAAGCTCCGCCTTCCCCTGAAAATGCAGACAGATGAGCCAGGAGGGACAGAGATGGTGGGAAAAAAAGCTTTCACTACCCCCAGTGGGGATTCCAAGCCAGCCCAGGTGGCCTGGCCCTGCTGAGAGCCAGGAGCCTGAGTACCAACCCCAGCAGCTCTCCCTCCACCCCACCTCTCCTGTTCCCGGGCCTATGGAAGGACAAGCTGTTCCCACAGAGCCCTGCCAGGGCTGTGCTTTAACCCCTACAATCCTTCCTAATCCTCCTCCGCTCCACCCCTCCAGCTGCTCCCTGGCCAGCCCTGGCATTCTGCCCACTGGCCTCAGCCCCGCACTTGCCCCGCCCAGATCTCCCTCTCCGCTCCCCAAGAAGAGCCAGGGGTTGGCCCAGGGCCCTCCGGAGCATAGTCAGCAGGCTGGGCACCTGCTCCTCAACGCAGAGCCAGGGACTGAGGCTGAGTCGGGCCCAGCCTATCTCCTGCACGCAGTATGGCAGGAACCCTTGCCCTCTGCTCAGGGACCTGTTTCGAAAAGCAAAGGCACCTGAATACCTGGGTCCTATTTGCCACTGGGGCTGCTGACTCATCTCCCGAAGCCTGGGGTTCCAGCTGTTCAGTGACAGGGAGATTATATAAGCCCAAGCCATGTGATCTTCCTCCCGGGTGGGACTTTGGACTTGAATGCAGCCCTGCGGTGAGCAGAGGCTCTCCAGAGAGAACAAGCGCAGAGTGGCAGGGCCTGACCAAGAGCTCCTGGGCCAGAACTTGACCTTCCTCTCCTGTCCCTTACCTTCTCTCTCTGGTGACTCAGCCATGCCGGACTGCATCCCTTCTATCTCGTTTGCCCAGCTTGGCAGAGCCAGAGACCCTGGGGCCTGTCCTCCCCGACTCCCACCCCACGCTCACTCAGCTACCCTGACAAGGTCGAACTTCCCGAGGGCTTCAATCTGGGCTGCCAGCACGAGAAGGTCACTCAGAGGAGACACGGAGCGAGAGAGTTCCCACGGCCAAGATCAGCATTAGCTGCTGGGAAGGCAGGGGCAGTGGGTTTATGGTTTGTGATTAGAATCAGCAAGATGCTGATGTGTCGCCTTGAAGGCATGCTATGCACTGTAAGCTGATTGGTGGCCTTGGCACTGCCTTACCCAGACTCCATTTCTCCATTGGTGTCCAGCACTATCCATCCTCCCTTCCTTCCCTGCCACCCCCAATCCAGGACATCTCGTGAGTTAATGTGGTGCTGGGGTGGGGCTCGGCAGTGTGGAAGTTAATCCAAGCCTGGCAAAATGTTCCCTGCCCCTGGGGGAGCCGCTCCACTGACCATTAGCTGCAGATGCGAACATCATGTTCAGAGCCCAGAGCTACACACGTGGCCCTTTGTCCCCTCTTACCTCAAAGGATACGTAAAACTGGCACCCCAGAGAGAGGTATAAGCAAGACAGGGAAGTGTATGGGCTTCTGGAATCTGGCTGGTTCAGGCCAGATCGTCTGGGGCTTGAAGGAGTACAGAGCATTTGGCCACTGGGGGTCCCAGTCACACAGGGAGGCGGAGCTTCCTACAGCTGGTGGGGAGGGCACACTGACCCTCCTCCCCGAGGCACTCTGTAGACTCTCAGTCCCTGCCCTCACAGAGTGAGCCCTGACTTTCATTTATTTATGCTGCATCTCCTGCCAGAAGGGACTGGAGGTGAAGACAATGACATGTCCTATAGGAGAGGCAGCCCAAGCCCAAGCTCTGAGAAATGGCAGTCTTGCGCTGCACGAATGAGCCTGGCTGAAATTAACTGTGTCTATTGGAGGCACGTGTGGTCTAGGATTTAGCTCAGTTGGTAGATCACCGCTCTGCAGTCTCTGAGGTCCCAAGTTCGATTCCCAGCACCGCAAAAATGGGAGAAGGATGTGGCAACCCACTCCCAAGGCAATCCCGAAACAATCTGCCATTGAAAACCTTATGAGGGTCGCTATGAGTCGGACACGACTCGATGGCACCTAACAACAACAACAACATTGGAGGCACAGCCTGCAGCCATAGCACCCTGGCATCTGATCCCACCCAATCCTGGAAACTAAGCAGGATCAGCCTGGTTAGTCCTTGGATGGGACACCACCTGGGAACACTAGGTGCTGCAAGCAAGGGAGAAGGACCTGGCAATCCACTCCCAAAACAATCCACCACTGCCGGGCGCAGTGGCACACGCCTGTAATCCCAGCAGCTCGGGAGGCGGAGGCAGGAGGATCGCAAGTTCGAGACCAGAGGCAGTCTGCGTAACTTAGTGAGACCCTGTCTCAGAAAGTAAATAAAAAAAAGAAAAATGGGCTGAGGGTGCAGCTCAGTGGTCCAGCGCTTGCAGAGCATGCAAGCACAAGGCCCTGGGTTCAACCCCCAGTACCAAAAAAAAAAAAAAAAAAAAAAATCCACCACTGAAAACCCTATGAATAGCAGAGAAGCACTGACAGCAGTGCCAGGCATGGCACAGTGTCAGGAGTGTTTCATTCTGTTGTGCATAGGGTCACTATGAATGGGATCTGACTCAACAGCACCTAACAACAACAACATTGGAAGCACAGAGAGTCACAAAGCCTAAGCCAGATTTAGATCCCAAAAGACTTATCACCTTTGCACCCAGCCCACTTCAAGAAATGGCTCCGGGGAGAAAGAGTCTCATAGGGACTCAGTTAGTTGAGAAATAATCCATAGCTCTTTGCTGGCTGTGTCCTGTAACAGTTGGGTCGGCTGGATAAGACTGGACTTTTGTGACTTCATCCCTCTCACTCCAGACTTCTCAAAGTGCTCAAATGCTAGAGCTTTCCCTATCTGGCCCTCTCCATTCCCAGCAACCCCTCCCCACCCTCCTGCATCCTAGGAAACAGAGCGAGCTGGCAGAATGCCAAGATGTCCTGGGGTGGGAGTGCTCATGTCACTGCATATAAGTCATGAGGACATAGGCCACATGCTACAGCGGGTGAGCACCTCTTGGGCACTGCCCCCACCCCCAGCACACTGGCTCAGCAGGCAAACTAGACTCGCAGCCCACCCTTTGAGGCTCCGTGGGACTTCCTGGATCCCAGCAGAGTCTGGTCTGGTCCTGTTCTTTAAGACCTCATTAAGAGAACCCACAACCCTGCCCTGGAGGAGGCTTCAGTGCCTTGGCACAATCAAGACACACACACATACACCACCTAAGACCATTTACAAACATTTTATGGACGCTTATAGAACAAAGATAAACATTAAGGTAAATTAACAGTATGCAAACTGAACGCTAGAAGGCTGAGTGTGTGCAGTAATGGGGTGTTTAGAACTGGGAGTTAATTAGGGAAGGCTTTGGGTGAGTTTTGTTGTGGTGCTGGGGATCAAGCCCAGGGCCTCATGCATGATAGGCAAGCCCTCTAACCACTGAACCACACCCTCTACCCTTGAACCACACCCCCTGCCCAAGACTGAGTTTTGAGTAGAACTTACAAGTAGGTAATTGTCAGAGAGCAGGAAGGGTGTCTGAAATTTTTTAGTAGTTGGTAAAAGCATGAGTTTTGCCGTAAGACAGGTCTGGGTTCAAAGCTCTACATTGTCATTTATTAGCTTTGTGGTCCTGGCAAGTCATTTGACCTCTCTGAGCATAAGGTCCCCTCGCCTATAAAACAGAGGTAGTAGTTACTATTTCATGGTACAATTGTGGAAATTAACTGAATAATACATATAAAGCCTTTAGACCAGCACTTGGAATTTAATAAGGACTTGATCAGTGGTGGCTCTGGGTTTTATTTTTGGTGTGGGTTTTTTGAGACAAGGTCTTGCTATGTAGCCCAAGTTGGCCGTGAACTCTAGATCCTCCTGCCTCAGCCTCCTGAGTGCTAGGATTACAGTAATGCACCACCATGCCAACTGCAGTTTTTTAAGCAAAAGAGAAGAGCGGATTTGGTGGCAAGGGTCAGAGAATCATGAGAGTGGTAACAATGGAAGGCTATGGATAGGCTCTCTCACAGATAGGCTACCTGAGGTTCATGGACTGGGTGTAAGAGACTCTGGCTGTTTCAGAGCAGGAGTGATGTGATCAAATGCAAGAATTGCTGCAGACAATGCAGGGCCCACTGGAAAGGGTGTGGCTGCAAAGATCGAAACGTGGGGGAGGAAGGGTCCTTGCAGTGTGTCCAGGATCCAGATTGGTCAGAGTCTGAAAATCAATCCTAACGTGCCTATACTCAAAGTTCACCCAGCAGAATGCCCTATGACTCCTGCCACTGCCCCCTCCTCCCACCAACACTACTGCAAGGGGGCACGATGGTGAGACTGTCCCCGCCCTCCTCCCATTAGCACAAAATTGCTGTTTCGTGGGTGGCCTAGGGTACAGCCCACACATGTCCCAGACACAGTCCTCATGTGGTTGCAGTCGTGTGTGCAGTGCGCGTGTACATGTGGGGATGAGCATGCCAGGGAGAACAGAAGGAGTCCACAGATGAGTAACAGCACACACTGCTGCCTCTCCGATTATTTTTAAACGCTAAAAATACTGGCTAAAAATAGCCAGCAAGCTCCAAACAAGATACTTTCTCTAGGCAGATTCATGCGCTTTCCCTCTTAGGTGAGGGGACTGAGAATCAGAAATAAGCCCCTTACCCCAAGATCCCTGGTCCTCAAGCATTGTTGCTCTTGGGGTCAGACGACCATGCTCAGCCCTAACGCTAGTTCAGCGCCTTTCTCTCCACCTCCCACAAACAAGGCAAATTTGAGATCCTGTTAGATGTTAGATGTTAGGTTGGAAGAGGCCAAGAAAGGTTCTTTCCTGAAGCCAGAAAGGGCCAGTGACCTATTGTACCTTATAAAATGGATACTGCCACTCTTGATAGTGGGACAAACTAGGCCTGGAGGAAGAGGTAGACTCAGTCCAGGGAAATCTATTTTAATCCGGGCCCATCTACCCCAGCGGACTGAGGATGCTGGGCGTCTTGAGGGACTTGGGTCCTTCTGAATGCTGAACAAAAGTTTGTACATCTATGTATTTTGCCCTTGAAGAGTGCGGAGCTCTTATCAGGTTCTGAAAATGATGTGCAGTTCCCCCAAAAGTTCAGAATCGTACGCTGCCTAGGCGGTAGCTCTCCAGGTGAATACTAGCTTTTGAGGAGGTGCCCTCTAGGGATCCCAGAGATAACAATGGTCTGAACCACCTTTGGGGCCTGGCCTCAGCTACGCGCTTGGCCTTGGCCCTCTGGAGGGCCTGCAACGCCCTGTGGCAAGCGGGTCCCGCGGGAGGGCGGCTCCCGGGGTGGAGCGTGCGGGCCTGGGCGGCGCCTGCAGGCGAGGGGCGGGCGGAAATCGGCCTTGCTGGGGTCCGCGTGCCGGAGCCCGGGGGCGGGGATTGGGGCGGGGTGGGCGGGGCTTCAGGCCCGGTCCCACCTCCTGGTGCTGACGTCGCGCAGCTCCAGGCGCCGGATGGGCAGCCCGTCCGCCCGAGCGTGAGAGTCGGACCCGGGCGGTTGGGGGCGCGCGGCCGGGAGGTTGAGGCTAAGGGGCGCGCGGTGGGGCCCCACACTAGCCGTTACTGCCCAGCGCCGCGGACGGTGTCCTGTGGCGGCCTCGTCGGCCTTGGCGTCCGGGCTGCTGCACAGCGAGAGGACTCCCCGTGCCCCCTTGGCCAGCGCTAGGTGTGGGGCCGAGCCCGCCGCCTGCCCCCAGCATGCGCACCTCGTACACCGTGACCCTGCCCGAGGATCCCCCCGCCGCCCCTTTTCCCGCCCTCGCCAAGGAGCTGCGGCCGCGCTCCCCTCTTTCCCCGTCCCTGCTGCTCTCTACCTTCGTGGGGCTTCTGCTCAACAAAGCCAAGGTACGCGGGCCTTTTTCTGGGACCCTCCCCCCCCCCATGCCGAGGTCCTGGGGTCCAGCCTCCTCCCCTGGACGTCCCAGCCCATCACGTGCCCCTCTGCAAAGTGATGGGTCCCTCCCAGCCCTCACCCCTCCTTTCTCAGGGTCTCCGGGCAGGGAACGCCCCCTCCCCAGGTGATCGCAGGCTTACTTGGGGCCTCTTCCCCTCATTAATGTCCCAGCCTCCAGCGCCCCTTCCTCCTCCCTCGGTGACCTGGGCACCAGGTGGCCCTTGGCCTCTTGATTCTAGGCATCTATCAGGACAGGTGCAGGAAAGCGTAACCTTGACTAGGACTGTGTGTGAGGACAGCCAGCACACTGGACTCTGCGGGTGTCTCCTCCAAGGCCAGACCCCAGCAGGGAAGGCTGGTGGCAGGGGCGCCTCCCACTCTCTGTCCCCAGAACCCTCTCTCTCCCCCAGGGGTGGATGCCAGGACCTTTTGACCCTGTGAAGGGCACAGGAGTTGCGGACAGGTGGAAGAGGGTGGCTTCCTTTCTGGGCTGGCCCTCTCCAGTTGTGCAGAGTGAGCGGTGGGTCCCTTCATGGAAGCACCTCCCAGGGTAACGCCAGGGCTAAGGCCGGGCACTGTCCTCGTGGGAAAGGGAGAAGGGGCCCGAGCTTGACAGGTCTTATGTAACAGGCACCAGCTCCCGTGTTGGCAGTGCGTGTCCGGCCCGGTGCCAGGGCCACACCAGGCTCCCTGGCTGCAGCCAAGATGCATGGCTGACCCTCACCGTGGAGGTGAGGCAAGCAGGAAAGCCCTCTACTGGGGTCTCCCGTGTGACGTCACAGCCTCAGTTGGCCTTTCTTCCCACCCCATCCCCAAATGCCACCTCGGCATTCACCCGGGGGCAGCTCTGAGCCCACGCTCCCGCCCTGCAAGGGGGGGCTGTTTACTCCCTATGGAGGTGCTATCTGCTCTCTAGGACAGTGCTTGCTGCTCAGTCAAAACTAGGTCTGCTGGTGGCTGAGTGGAAGGAAACGCCAGACCCAAACTTTCTCAACTCTGCCTGAGCCCCGGGAGGCAGCTGCAGTCATTCCGTACTGTGTTCCCGGTGGAGAAGGGGGCTGTGGAGGACCTCTGTCCTCCCACCTCCAGTTCTAGCCTTCCTCCCTCCAGGCCCTGAGGTAGGATCATTTGCTCCGGAAAAAAAGGTCACCCCTGGGACGTTTTGTTCCTCTCTGGAGTGGAAAGCACTGACTTTCCCTGGAGCTCCTGATTTCCTATTCATGGCACAAGACTATCTGGCTTGGCCTGGAGCAGCCTGCTCACCCTCCAGTCCCACCCCTGATTCCTGCAAGCCCCCGCCTTCCACACAGAGCGCTCAGAAACTGGTATGTGGTTTTTGAGCCCAGGAAATTTCAGACAAAAGCATGCCTCCCCACCCTAAAAAAAACGTTAAATTAAAAGAGGGTCCTGGTGATGCTAGAGGGGAGCCTCTCCCTTCTCCCCACCCGCAGGCCAATAGAAGGGTTAGAGCCTCAGAAGACGAACCGTGTGGGGGTGGAGGGGGGGGAATAAAATGCTATTCCTGACCCTGATGCTACTGGGTCAGCAGGAAAACGGGAATGCCTCTCCCTTTCCCCACCCTGCCTCATGGTGAGAGCTCCTTTCTCAGCTGAGGGCCCACCTTGGCGGACAGGGACATGGTCACCAGGTGTAGAATGCTTTGCACCTACAACCTGTTTAGACAGCCGTCGGCTAAGGCACCAGGGGTAAGAACTAACAAAGCACCGCCAAAAATAGGTGTAAGAGTGGGCATTCTGTGTGGGCATGCTTTAACAGTTGGTTCCAAATGGGCAGCACAGAGATTTCTGCAGCATTTTTATTTGCTGGGCCCTGGGGGAAGTCTTTGACCAGTTCCTCAAAAATGCTGATAAAATCTTTGTTCATGAGTATTGTCTCTGTGGTGGCCCTTTTATCAGAACATCAGGGTTTAGACCACGGGGGTCCAACCTTTTGGCTTCCCTGGACCACATCAAGTAAAGAGGAATTATCTGGGGCCATACATAAATTATATAATATAGTTAGTGCCTGTACATAATAAGGGAAGTCATGAAGGAAACAAATGCTTTAAAAAAAAAATGATGTTAAAAGATTCTGCGGGTCCACATTACTAGATGTCCTGGGCCGCCTGTCATGTTTTGGACATGACTGGTTTAGACTGTCAGTAAGAAAAGATTCAAATTTGTTTGGGATTGCAGACTGCTAGCTCTGCCTGCAGCCATAGCCCCCTGGCATCTGATCCCATCAGATATCAGAAGCTAAGCAGGGTCAGGCCTGATTAGTACTTGGATGGGAGACCACCTGGGAACACCAGGTGCTGCAGACCTGGGATGAGGACCTGGCAGCCCACTCCCAAAAAACAAACAGCCATTGAAAACCCTATAAATGTCCAAGAAGCACTGGCAATAGTGCCAGGCACAGCATGGTGTCAGGAAGTGTTTCATCTGTTGTACATAGGGCCGCTATGAGTCGGGCCCAACTCAACAGCACCTAACAACAACTGCCCTAGCAGGCTCATCCAGGATGCTCACATCCCACCTGCTGCAAGTAGGCTTTCTCTCCAGCTGCAAGTTTAACCCAGGTCTCTCTTCTGCATCTATTTTCTCCCCTACCTGTTAGTGGTGGACCTGACAAATAGCCAAAGGAGGGATTCTCTTACTTGTGGGATAGGCAAGGCAGTGCTTAAGAAAAGCCCTCCTTCAACCTGCTCCTCCCTCCCAGCCTCACTGACAATCTCATGGGCTTTGAGCTGCTGACAGCCTCAGCACACGGCATGAGTAATTTTAGCTGAGTTATTTCAGGCTCCTGTTCTGATCAGGGTTGAGCTGGCCCCACGCATGCCCCAGCCAGTGTTGCTCCAGAGTTGCCTACTCCCAGGTCCCTTCCCTGAGTGAGGGGGTGGCAGAGTCATCCACAGACTATTTCATTTTCTTTTCTTGCGGCACTGAGAGGTTGAACCCAGGGCCTTGCACATACTTTGCAAGTGTTCTACCTTTAAGCTGCACCCCCAGCCCTTTTAAAATTTTTTTGGGTCTTGCTAAATAACGCAGGCTGCCTCTAGCCTCGAACTCTCAATCTTCCTGGCTCAGCATTCTGCGTAGCTGGGAATATAGGCATGTGCCACCACACCCGGCCAGACTCTTTCCTTAACCCTGTGGGACTGAAGGTTTTCTAACTCCTTGGAAGTATGCCCAGGATTGGCCAAGAGACCTTGACAGACAGTGCTCAAAGCCCACGATCTAGCACCTGTTCTCTGTCCAACCCCCTCACCAGCCTCCACAATAGAGACAAGCAAGAATGGCACCTGCAGCCAGGTGCTTCCCTCTGCTTGGTGCAATCTGCCATGATGCCATGATAAAGATTCCCATCCAGTAGCCAGTCAGGATGTTGAAACTTGAACCAGGCAGGGAGGATTCTCCTACCCTTCAGTCAACCCTTCAGAGCTGAGTTCAGGTGGAATTCCTTCCAGCTGTGGCAATTCAGAACGACAGGTCGATTTTGAGTTCTTCCCAACTGAAGATTGAAACTCAGTTCAGGTGTTTTGTCATTTAACTTTTCATAACCTCCTTGAAGTGCCTATTATGATAGTTGCTTGATGTATTGAACATCTAGTACAAATATAGGTCATTTGCAATAATGCTTGGATTTGGGACTTGAAATTTCTTGCTGCCACAAATCAAATATGTACCCGGATGTATGAATTCCTAGTTTCTAGTTCTAATCTCCAGTCTCCACTATAGCAGAGGATGAGGAATAATGTAAAGATGGGGAGGATACATAGTCAATATAAGAAAGCAAAGCCTTGAAGAATATTTTTGCTGTGTTGAAAATAGACATTCCTCAGTCCTCTTTCCTCCAAGGTCCACAGGTTAAGGTTGAAGAGAGAATAATAGAGTGGCCTGCTGCTTGTGGCTCCACATGGCAGAAAGTTGCATGAGAGAAGCTAGCGCGGGCCTCACCTCTTTGCCTCATCCTTATGTGCCACGTGTTCTTTGCTTACAGAATTCCAAGAGTGCCCAGGGTCTAGCTGGTCTTCGAAACCTTGGGAACACGGTGAGTTCTTCCCAGCCCTTCCCTCCTCTCCTGCCAGGGATAACCAAACCAGAGTCCCTTCATGGGTCCAGCCAACTTCCTATCCCCGTAGGGCAGTTAGTACCTGCCCTTCCTGGCCAGGGTTGCACAGGATTGCTGGACTCTGCCTTACCTGTCCCTAACAGGAAGCACTGCTAAAAGGAAGTTGCCCTTATGACTGCCAGCTTGCTACACTCCTGGATCCTTCTCCCCAAGGACTCCTTTCACTTCCTACACATTTCTGTCCAGCGTCCCACACCCCTTTGCACACCTCTACAGCAAATAACCAACTACATCACCCTTCCCGAAGTGGCGCTTTGCCTTACTTCACCCCTTCCACTTCGGAAAAGAGGAACTGGAAGCTGCGAAAGCATTTATTTCTGGGCAAATCAATTGGAGGGGCTTTGGTACTAAGTAATAGAGATGCCAGGTGGGGTTCTCGTCTCCCTCTCTCAGTTAACTGTCCACCCCTATAATAAATACCTTGAGGTAAATCAACTTATAAAGACAGTAGGGTTATTTTGGCTCAGTTTTTGAAGTGCTGGCCCCTGACTGATTGGCCCTGTTGCTTCGGGCTTGCAGGGAGGCAGCAGATCATGGCAGAAGTACGTGGCCGAGCAAAACTGTTCATCTCATGGCCAGGACATGAAAGAGAGCGGAAGAGTCTGGGGTCCCACAGCCCCCTTCAAGGGCAGGCTCCCAATACCTGGAGACCTCCCAATGGGCCCCACCTCTAACAGTTTCCACTGTATCCCACTAGTGCCACTGGCTGGGGACCAAGCCTCCAGCACAGGCCTGTGGGGAACATCTAAGATGCAAACCAGTGGCACCCCTGACTGTCTGGATCATCTCTTACAGTGCTTCATGAACTCGATCCTGCAGTGTCTGAGCAACACCCGGGAGTTGAGAGATTACTGCCTGCAGAGGCTCTACATGCGCGACCTCAGCCACACCAGCAGTGCGCACACAGCCCTGATGGAAGGTGAGGAGCCGCGGCCGCGGCGTGGCTTCCCACCCAAACCCTTTTCCACTCCACTCAGCTGAGCTGATCATTGTGTTTTAGATGTACCTCTCCTCTCTGTTGATTTTTTGGCCTGCATTTTGTTATGATTCTAGTTTCAGAGGTTTTTTGTCCTTTGTTTTGGCTGTGCTGGAGAGCAAGTGAGAGTGCATACTAGACAAGCACTCGCCTCCTGAGCCGCCACCTCAGCTGTTTATCTTTTGAGACGGGATCTCACCGTGTAGCTGAGGCTGGCCTCAAACTCATGATCTTCTTGCCTTAGTCTCCTAAGTGCTGGGATTACAAGTGTGTGCCATCACGCCCAGCTCTAGTTTCAGAGTTTCTAATAGAAAACATCTCAACCGAAAATTATTTTAAGTGAACGAACACAAGCTCAGAAAGAGAAACACCACATGTTCTCACTCATATGTGGGAGCTGATTCAATATTATAAGAAGGAAAAATCCTATTCAAAGGTCGGATCAAAATAAAAGGGAGGAAAAAAAAAGATAAGAATGGTGTCAATTTAAATGGTCTAGAAAATGCATGTAATTGTTCTAACAAGATAAAAACAAAGACCACTACAGGAAAAGTTTCTATCTTAAACAGAACTGGAACCCAAGGACATATAGAAAAATATTACCAAGTAAAAGTTAGAGAAGACTTAGATGGGGGCGGGGGGAAGCATAGGGAAGGGTAAAGGGTAACCTATATGAATAACGAGGGGCTGGGATTTAGCTCAGTTTGGTAGAGCACTGTGCTGCAGTCTCTGAGGTCTCAAGTTCAATTCCCAGCACCACAAAAATGGGAGACGGACCTGGCAATCCACTCCCAAGGCAATCCCGAAACACTCAGCCATTGAAAACCCTATGAGGGTCGCTATGAATCAGATACTGACTTGAGGGCACCTAACAACAACAACATATGAATAATGTTCATCAAAATGCGTATATGGCAATGTCACAATGAAAAGCATGTCAGAATGAATCACATTAAGGTGTACATTAAAAATTTCCAATTAAAAGAAAAAGTATTTTAAAAAAAAAAGAAAAAGAAAACATCTCACCCGTCCTCTACAACCTCTCCCTGCTCTCTCCTAACAGAGTTTGCAAAACTAATTCAGACCATCTGGACTTCCTCCCCTAACGAGGTGGTGAGCCCGTCTGAGTTCAAGACGCAGATCCAGAGATACGCACCTCGGTTTGTTGGCTATAAGTAAGGGCCTTGTACTTACGTCCTCCCCACGGTGGGTGGCAGCAGGATCGGGGTCGCAGGACAGATGGATCGCTCACTCTCTTTGGGTTCAGTCAGCAGGATGCCCAGGAGTTCCTTCGCTTTCTTCTGGATGGGCTCCACAACGAGGTGAACCGAGTGACAGTGAGGCCCAAGTCCAACCCTGAGAACCTCGATCATCTCCCGTAAGTAAGAGGAGAGCACTGTGACGAGGCAAAACTTTTGTGGACTTGAGTTTTTTCACCTGCTTCTTCAGGAGTACTGATTGGGGAGAACTGATTCGCTTCTGAAGATTAAAGATCTAGTTTGACATAGCCTTAAACTTAACACGGTTTGAGCTGTGACCCAGTTGTCTTCCTGTCTCTGGTTCCCAGTGATGATGAAAAGGGGCGACAGATGTGGAGGAAATACCTGGAGCGGGAAGACAGTCGTATTGGGGGTAAGTGTGCAGCCGGGAAGAATGCCTGCTTTCGTGTCGCCTGCCTCTGCGTGAGCAGAGCATGAAGAGTCCTGAGCCCCATTCTCCCAGGGAACCCAGCTTCTGCTCCTGTCCCACAGACGAGGCAGGAGCAGTGAGCAGGAAAACCCGGTACCCACCCCTGTGGTCAGTACTTCTCCTGGCCTTCTCTTCCCCAGATCTCTTTGTGGGGCAGCTAAAGAGCTCCCTGACGTGCACCGAGTGTGGCTACTGCTCTACGGTCTTCGACCCCTTCTGGGACCTCTCACTGCCCATCACTAAGGTATGCACCGCTGCTGCACCACCTTCCGAGCTCCCTCCTGTCCTTTCCAGATGTGGACCACTGACCTTTACTCTCTTCCCTCCAGCGAGGTTATCCTGAGGTCACGTTAATGGACTGCATGAGGCTCTTCACCAAAGAGGATGTGCTTGATGGCGAGGAGAAGCCAGTAAGTCACCCTTCGGTGACAGCAAGAACGGGTTTCCCTGGCAGCTGTCTGGGGAAGGGATCATGGAGGGGTCCCTGGACTCCGCCCATCGACAGCTCCCACAAGCTCCATTTGCCTTGCCTTTCAGACGTGCTGTCGCTGCCGAGCCAGAAAGCGATGTATAAAGAAGTTTTCCATCCAGAGGTTCCCAAAGATCTTGGTGCTCCGTATCCTTCAGGTCCATAGAGTGGGGACGTGACTTGTGAGGGTGCCTGGTAACAAGGGGCCAAAAGGTGGAGGGAGCAGAGTAGAGGAAAAATGAACCTCGTAGACTTTCAGCACACTTTGCTTTCCTGCTCCTGAGAAAAGTGTAGCTGCCCCAGAGACCTCGGTCTCCTGTCGTTTGCTTCTGTTCTTGCTGCACTGTCTGTCCTTGACTCACAGCAATCCCAGACCTGAAGCGGTTCTCAGAATCCAGGATACGAACCAGCAAACTCACCACATTTGTGAATTTCCCACTAAGAGACCTGGACTTGAGAGAATTTGCCTCAGAAAACACCAGTGAGTACCCTCCAGCACGAAGGGAAGAATCGAGGTACGAGGCCTGACACGCAGGTGGGAGGCAAAGAGGTGGCCGGAAGCTAGTGTGAGCTGGGAAAAGATTGGGAGTGAGAGACAGGAGGGGGAGAAGGTGGGGGCGAGGAATGCCTCCGGGGCTTGACATCTGCCCTTCCTCCTCCTCAGACCACGCTGTTTACAACCTGTATGCTGTGTCCAATCACTCTGGAACCACCATGGGTGGACATTATACAGCCTACTGCCGAAGTCCAGTGACGGGCGAGTGGCACACTTTCAATGACTCCAGGTGAGGGAGAGGACTCGGGGAACTGGGGAGGCAGACCGTCTGTACCACACTTGTCTGCATGGCTTCCATCTTGAATGGACAGAGTCAGTCCAAAAAGCTACATGCTGCACACAAGTCTACTGTCCGTTCAAAATTCTCAGAAGACAGAGGTTGGCTTTGGGTATATGGTAGAGAAGTTAGAGACGGGGCGGGGTGGGGTGGGGGCCTCACACTTCCTCAGCCACTATGCTCTTGTCCTGAGAGGCCTCCTCCACCAGGGCTCTGACTCATCCCTGCTCTCTCCACAGTGTCACACCCATGTCCTCCAGCCAAGTGCGCACCAGCGACGCCTACTTGCTTTTCTACGAACTGGCCAGTCCACCTTCCCGTATGTAGCAGCAAGGAGCTACATCCCTCCCCCCTTCCCTGTGGTGGCCCCACACCCTAAGTTTTTTAAAAAGACAAAAAAACAAAAAACAAAAAAAAACCCAACAACAACAACAACAAAAAAACCCTGACAAATAAGAGAGTAATAAACTAAAGTAAAGCTGCCGAGCAGGAGTCGATGCAGCCTGGTCAGGGTCTGGAGCAAGTAGCCGGGCACCCTGAGCCGCGGCCCGGCAGGGAGGATGGACTGTACACAGAGACCGGAGTCAGCACAGTGCTCCCTCGGCGTCTCTAGTTTGCATTTTTAAGCTTGTGGTTTGTTCCTGTGTGTAATAAACAACAGCAGTCCGTGGAGAGAAGATCCTCATCCACCTGCTGCCCTCTCCAGCCCCTGCGCCTTTCGGGAAGACAGCGCCCTCTGGAGCCTGCCGGGAGCATCGCTGCCTGGATCGGCAGGTGGAGGAGCCAGCGCCGTTTCCACCTGGACCTGCTTACCAGCCCAGAGCAGGAAATCCCCAAGAGCCAGGAGCCCTCGTAACAAAAGCTGCTAAGTCCTGGGGCACAGACATGGGGCCATCTTTGAAAAACGCTGGTTTGGGTTTTTAAACTCACCTTTTTTAAAAATTACCATAACAAAAGTGTTCAGACTGGAGATGCTCTCCTTCACACCTCTTCACAGCTGGGACGTTGGGCTGGTCCTTTTTTAAATTCTTCAAGTACAGCTTTCCTCACGCTAGCCCCCTGTGGTGCTAGGTGGGTGTTGGCCAGGCCCAAGCACAGCCACTGTAGACCTGGGATCTAAGTAAGTTTATGTTTTGAGGTTGTTGTTTTTTTAACGTTTCGGATGGAATCTAGTTGCCTCCAAGAATTGTGCCTTATAGCATTTGGGGACCAGGGGGTAACTGCCCCTCCCTGAAATATCCCTCTGCCTTTTCCTTTTGCCCCAGTGCCATGTTCCAACCCACTGGGGGAAATGGGGCCCTGCCCTTAGCCCCTGGCATGTTGTGCATTGCAGTGGGGTGAAGAGGGAAGTAGGTAGAAGGAGATTTCTCAAGATAGATAGCATGTCAAGTTCTTCCTGCCCCCCTCCTCCCCCGCCCCTGGTCTACTCCCCAGCTGTTTGAAGGATAGCACAAGCCCCTTGTCCCAAGTGCTTCTCCCTTTTAATTTATTCCCTTCTTAACACCCTTTTCTCCCAGCCTACCTGCCACCTCCCCCTTCTCAGAGCCTCCTAGACACAGGCCCTCTGGACCGAGTTTCTCAGGGATGCCCATGCTGCCCCTCAGCTCCTCTTGGCATCGGTCTTTAGTCCTGCCCCGAGAGCTGGAGCCTGGGTGTCTGAGGACGTCTTGCCTCCTCTGTATGATTCCTTCCCGTGGGCCTGATTTTGCCCTGTGTCTTCAGACAAAACTCTGTGCTGTCCTAGAGAGCAAAGCTTGTTCAGCACCAAGGCATGGAGCACTGTGCACTTTGCACGGTCCCACAGCAGGCCTGGCTTGTGCCCTCAGAGCCTGGAGTGTCCAAGTGTTCCTGGGACAAGGCACCAGAGAAAGACACCCTGAGTTTATGTGGCCTGACACCCTTCTCTAGAGAAGACCTGTGAACCTGAGCCCAAGGGCTGGTGTACACTTGTTTACTGTGTAAGCAAGAGTAGAAGAATGTCTAATGTACATTGGAACCTTGTACAGAATAAATAGTAGCTTTGAGAAAGAAGCTGGTAAGTGAGAATCTTGATTTGGGAGGGGCTTGAACCCAGGAGGGGCTCCTAGCATAGCATAAGGGCTTCAACCAGTCTAAATGCTAAATTCTGGGAGAAGTTACCAGTTATTTTGTTTGAATTTCAATTCTATTAAAAAAGAAAAATTGAGGGCCAAGCACAGTGACACACACCTGTAATCCTATCACTTGGGGGGCCCAAGTTATTTTTTTAACGTTTTAGATGGAATCTAGTTGCCTCCAAGAATTGTGCTTTATAGCATTTGGGGACCAGGGGGTAACTGCCCCTCCCTGAAATATCCCTCCGCAGTGAGCAAGGAGATGAAGGAGAATCGACATGAGTTATGAGTTCAAGGCCAGCCAGGTCTCTCTACCAAGTTCCAGGCCAGCTGGGGCTATACAATGAGACCCTATCTCAAAAAAAAAAAAAAAAAAAAATGTTGAGAGCTGGGCGCCCTGTAATCCCAGCAGCTGGAGAGGCAGAGTAGGGGTTCACAAGTTTGAGACCAGAAGTAGTCTGCGTAATTTAGGGAGACCCTGTCTCAAAAAAGCAAAAAAAAAAAAAAAAAATGGGCATGCAGCTCAGTGGTCCAGCACTTGCAAAGCATGCAAGTGGGAGGCCCTGGGTTCAACCCCCAGTACCACAAAAAAAAAAAAAAAAGAAAGAAAAACAGTATACATTTGGGGCATTATTATTCATCTGGGTTCACTACTGATTTTTCCACATTAGTTAATATTACATGTACTTTATTTTGGCCAAAATGTTTGAGTGAGGTGTCATATAACACTTCTTAAGACCTCAGCACAGGGCTTCGAATAAGGAAATTGGCATATCTGATACACGTTTTTGTCAACGAACTGCTGGTCTGGGACTCTTGGTTCTTGGCTGAAGCCCCTGCCCTGTGCAGACCTTTGATGAGCGGAAGCGGCCCTCTCCAGCAGAGGCTGAGTGCGTGCTGCTCACTCTCAGAGCAGAGCAGCCCGGCCTGGGTGGGAATGAGCGAGTCCTGGGCCTTGACGAAAATGTCTCAGCTTCCCCACTAAGACATAGAAACACTGCCTTAGTGTTAAAGGTTTGGTTCCCTAAAGTGTTTTGTTTGTTCATTTGTTTTAGGGGTGGGTTGCACTGCTGGGGACCAAACCCAGGGCCTGTGAATGCTAGGCAAGGGTTCTACTACTGAGACACACCCCAGCCCCATAAAGAGCTTTTTTCAAGAGTTCAGATTTAACCCCTTAAAGAGATCAGCTCTTTGGCTCACTCAGGAACGTTGTTTCTTTTGCTTTTTTCTCTTGATTCTTAGTTCTGTTCAGGTTTTCCATTTCTGCTACTGATCATACAACCACGGAAAGTGAAGTTTCCTCCCCCTAAGTTTAGAGGCTTTCATTGGGATCCTTCCTAACTGCTTTCTGTGCTCCAGACACTTGAAAAATCAAGGCCTATCTCCTCCACCCTCTCCGAGACAGAAGCACCTGCTGTCACTTGAGGCCCGTGTGCTTCTGTCTAATCCAATTCATGGAAGGAGACAGTAATGGGGGCATTTTTCTGGCATTTCTGAGGCGTGAGGAAGAAGGATTAAAAACAGTGACAAACTTTCAACTTCTCCCTGAGGGCCTCAGACGTCCCTGCCTGCCCCGGGAGTGGCCTGACCTAGGGTAAGATTTTAAAAGTTGATGTTCCTCCAAACCACAATTGAAGAGGAGAACTGACAAAACGGAAATAGGCTTACAGCCACAAAGGTGGCAAGCCACAAATAAATGCAAGGAAGGCCTTTCCTTTCCCTGGAAGGAGACGGCAAAGACGCTCTGTGCTTTTTTTTTTTTTTAAACCCTCTCCTGGGGACCAGATGGTAGTGAGGGGGGAACTCAAGGCAGACCCTCACCCTTAATCCCAGCTCTCCCTTCACTACCTAACCCACGGTCCTTTCTCAACCCCATGGCAACAGTCCCTAGTGCTACACAGACCCCAAACACAAGCAAGTCTGTCCCCACGTTTCTTTGTCTTCAAGCTTTGCCTCCTAGCAACTTGGATTTCTTTCCTGTTCTTTGCTGGCATTCCTGCAGGCCTCCCCCTAGGGGAGGTGCTCCCCCTGCAGTTGCTCTTATGTGACCTTGAACAAGAGCCTCCTCTCTTCTGGGCCTTAGTAACCTCATCTGTGAGTTGAAGAGATTGGATTAGTGAGGCTTGAAGGTGTTGGTTCAGACATTCTAAGTCACTTTTTCTTCAAGTGAATGTTCAAGTTGGGACTTATACCTATGGTTCCAGTTTATAGAATTAATGTTTAAGTGATGGCCAGTGTTTCATATTTCTTTTTTTTTTTTTTTTGGCAGTACTGGGGGTTGAACCCAGGGCCTTGCGCCTGCATGCTTTGCAAGTGCTGGGCCACTGAGCTGCGCCCCCAGACCATTTTTTTTTTACTTTTTGAGACAGGATTTCATTAAGTTACGCAGACTGCCTCTGGTCTCGAACTTGCGATCCTCCCGCCTCTGCCTCCCGAGCCGCTGGGATTACAGGCATGCACCACCATGCCCGGCAGTGCTGCATACTTCTATGAAGCTGTAGAGTTGAGACCATATAGTCCACCTTGTCTATCCTATCATTTTGGCAGGGAGGGTGTTAGGCACCAGAGGCCTGCTTACCTGGCAGTAGCAGAGGTAGGATGAAGTCCATCCACTTCTCTTTCCAGCTGAGCACTCTGCTTTGGGTTGAATTATTGACAGCCTTTTGCAGGACTTTCTACAGAAGTGTTTCACTCTGTACCTATTAGGAACTGAGCTGAACAGCAATGTAACATTCACACATGCCCAACAGCAAAACCAGCATAACCTCTCTGGGCCCTCCTAGCTGTCTGATCTGGACACTTCTGAAGGTCCCCATTTTTCGTCACTCATGGGCACAACCAAGCACCTGCGCAGAATGCAAAAGGCAGGAGGAAGAAACTGGGAATTGTAGCCTAGGAATATTATTTAACCTCTCTGAACCTCAGTTTCCTCATCTGTAATCTTACCAGAACAATACCAATTCAGTAGGGCTGGGGATGCAGCCCAGTGGTAGAGCACTTGCCTAGCATGTGCAAGGCCCTGGGTTTGATATCCACCACCAAAAAAAAAAAAAAAAAACTTGTTTAACAATACCAAGTTATGAGTCCAGTTAAAAACAGTATGGCTATTTCCCTGCTACCATTGAGATTTTTTTAAGGGGGTGCTGAGGATGGAAGTCAGTCTCCAACATGCTAAGCACACATTGTAACACTGAGCTACACCACCAGCCCCCTGAGATTCTCATAGTGGGTCACCATCAGCAAATGTGTAATTCCTCTGCAAGCGTCCCCCACCCTTCTCCAGAAAGAAATGCTGGATAAAGGCTTAGGAATGCATTAGTAAGTATAGCATTGCCCAAACTCAGCAGGATTAGGGCGGTAGCGTCACTACATGGGTGTTCCAAAGCCAAGGCCCAGCTGTGGGGAGCTCCTGATCTTCAGGATGATCTGCCATTTGGAGATGGTGGTAAGCTTGCTGCAGCTGATCTGCTGTCTTCCAGGGGCCGGAGACAATGAAAGATCCAGGAACCAGGGGGTGCAGTTCAAGCCCAGAGTGGCAGTGAGCAAGGAGAGGAAGGAGAGCATTTGAGAGATCTGGCAGAGAAGCAGGGCACGTAACGAACACCTATCATGCTGACCTTGAGGGCAAGGAGAAGGAAGAGGCTTCCTGACCAGAAGAAGGAGAGGAGGGGAACGCAGCGAGTTCCAGGAACAGAAAAGAGGCCAATGTGGCTGAGAAGGAAGCTGTGGGCTGGAGAACCTGCCAGAGGGAGTGCTAGAGAGCTAGAGTCCTAGATAGAACAGTATGGCTGGCCTCAAGCTGGCCAGGCCCTGCTCACTGACCACTGACCGTGCACCATTGAGGACAGCGAATGGTGGGTGGGGTCAACACCAGAGAGGTTCAGAGATCCATGCTGTCAGAACACAAGCCCATGGGAGCTTGGGG
Organism: Pedetes capensis; assembly: GCA_007922755.1. Taxonomy (NCBI): domain Eukaryota; kingdom Metazoa; phylum Chordata; class Mammalia; order Rodentia; family Pedetidae; genus Pedetes; species Pedetes capensis. Next base: position 17,871 of record VMDO01015324.1, on the reverse strand, counting down.
AGGGGGTGCAGTGAGAGGCCTGGAGAAAGAACTAAGTTAGTACGTAACGTCCCTTGGCTTGCTAAGTGTACCCACAGGGATGAGACAAGCCATGAAGACAGCTCCGCAGCAGCAAGGGAAGGAAGGGCAGGGGAGACAGAGTCACTGCAGGGCTGGGCTTCAGGGAGCAAGACAAAGAAGAAGCAAGCAGGCCAGGGCCCCTGGACCCATGGGAAAGAAGTAAAAGAAGCCCAAGAGGAAGCTGAGGCAGAAGCAAGAAGCCTAGGGCTTGGCTGCCACCAACCTGGGACCTCGTCCCTCAGCACCCAGGCCCGGCCTCCTCACACCTGGGCTCCAGCAGAGCCTCTGATTGGGGTCCTTCCCACCGGCTCACTTGCCCCTAACCCACTCTACAAATTTATAGGAAGAATGGGGAATATTTAAAATAAAAGAAAAAAGGGGCCGGGGTGGGGGGAGTGGCGAATAAGTGAAAACCAGGAGTCCAACACACTCAGCTTCGAAGTCCAGCCCTGCTCGTTGCCTGCCATCCAGCTTTGGACAGAGGCACTTGACTTCCAGAGGCCTCAGCTACATCTGGAAAACGGGAACCAAAGCACCTCCCTGACCTTGCCTCCCAGGGCTGGGGCGAAGGTCAAGTGAGATGAAGAGTTAAGGGTCTGCATTCGACTCTGCTCTCGCTACCTTATTTTATGCCACCCCCTCTAAGAGAGCCCTCCAGGCTGGCCTCCCCGCCTCCCTTGAAACACTCATTAAGCAGCCACTGTAGGCACGTCCACACCAGCACAGCTCAGGGTGCAGCTGAGGATGGCTGTGGGCCACAGTGCAGCCAGAAAGACGTTTCCTGGCTTTTAGCCTCCTTTTTGTCTCTCTTCTGCTGTTTCCCCCAAAACAAGGACTATTCTAAGGCCCAGTTCTGACCAAGCCATGCCCTCCATAACCAGGTTGCAACCCAGGCCCCTAGGCCTCCGTGCTAAGCCTCAAACTCCTGGTATTCCTTATCCGAGCCCCATGTTGGGCCTTTATAAATCCTTCCAATCCTTCAACTTTAGCCCCACATCTTCCAGGAAGTACCCCCACACTCCCATCAGAGGTGGTCATTTCTTCTTTTACTTATACCATTGTGTGTGTGTGTGTGTGTGTGTGTGTGTGTGTGTGTGTGTGTGTGTGGTACTGGGGGTTGATCCTGGGGCCTCACGCCTGCATGCTTTGCAAGTGCTGGACCACTGAGCTGCACCCCCAGCCCTTTTATTTTTTTTCCTTACTTCCTGAGACAGGGTCTCGCTAAGTTACATAGACTTCCTCTGGTCTCGAACTTGCAATCCTCCTGGCTCCGCCTCCCAAGCCGCTGGGATTACAGACGTGCGCCACCACGCCCAGCTACTTACACCATATTTAACCTCTGCTTTTATAACCCAGTAAACTATTTTCGTATCTGTCACTAAGCCAACAGTTCTCAAAGGACACCTTCATGTACTTAAAAATTATCCAAGGCACAGGGTATAGCTGGTAGAGCACTACCTAGCATGTGCAAGGACCTGGGTTTGATCCCCTGCCCCAGAAAAATAAATAAAAAATTAAAAAATTGAAGCCTGCCCTGGTGGTGCTGCTTAGAGTTCCAGCTACACATGAGGCTGAGGCAGGAGGATGACTCAAGCTTAGGAGTTTCAAAGCCCACCTTGGAAATGTAGGAAGATCCTATCTCTTTGAAAAAAAAAAATTACCCAGAACCCCAAAGAACTTTTGTTTATTTGGGCTGTATCTATCAATTTATGGGCGAATAATCTATCAGATATAGGGCTTCTTTCATTCTTTCATACATAGGGTTGCTTTGAGTCGGACATGACTCAAAGGCACCTAACACCACCACCTATCAATTTACCAAACTAAAGTTAAAACAGAAAGAAATTTAAATATTTTCTTATTAATGTTTTTTGAGACGACATGTCGCTATGTAGCCCAGCTAGACTTTAGCTCTCAATCCTTCTGCCTCAGCCTCCCAAGTGCTGGGATGACAGGCATATGCCATCTTACTAACTTTTAAATAACAAATTCAAAAATTATAAGCCCTTATATACTAACATAAGTAATGTTTTTTTAAAACTCTATTTTACACAACACTAGTGAAAGGGGCAGCATTGTTTGACACTTTCGCAACACTCCTTAACATCTGGCTTACTAGAAGACGGCTGGACTCTCGTCTCCTTTGCCTTCAATGTATCACCACATCACACTTCACAGAGCGTCTGGAAAACTGCTCTAGATGCTTTTGAATGAGCGTGAGAAAGGCAAATAATGTCTGAGTGTCATTATGAAAATAGCTCTGACCTCTGAAACCCTCTGAAGAAGTCCCTGGGAGCCAGGCAACACAGCACATGCCTATAATCCCAGCACTCAGGAGGTGGGGGCAGGAGGATCTCAAGTTCCAGGCCAGCCTGGGCTATGTAGTAAGACCCTGTCTTAAATAAATAAATAAATAAATACAAAGTCTGGGCCCCACCTTAAGAACTGCCCCACTAAGCCAAGGGCTATTGAAATGAGGGTAACTTTGGCTCTGCCAGCCCAGCGCCTCGCCAGGGCTGGCACCCACAGCCTCTCAATGAATGATCATAGCAAACAGGCGCAAAGGATGTTGTCCCCCAGCACCCCATCCTCAAAGCTCAGACCAAGACCACTTTGCCGGCTCAGACGCATGCTCTTTCTGTGCCAAGGGGCCTGCTCAGTCAAATCCAACCAGAATGGGAGAACTTTGTGCCCAGGAGCTGTCTTATCCATTTCAAGGGCTATTGCCCCTGAAGTTACCAAAAAGGACCTTCCCTAAAGACCATATGTGCTGGGATTTAGCTTAGTTGGTAGAGCGCTGCTCTGCAGTCTCTGAGGTCCCGAGTTCAATTCCCAGCACCGCAAAATGGGAGAAGGTTGTGGCAACCCACTCCCAAGGCCATCCCGAAACAGCCATTGAAAACCCTATGAAGGTCTCTATGAGTCAGACTCGACTTGACAGCACCTAACAACAACAACAACTAAAGACCATACCACCCTGGTGTCCCCTCTTGTCAGATCTTGGAAGCTAAGCAGCATCAGGCCTGGTTAGTACCTGGATGGGAGACTACCTGGGAACACCAGGTGCAATAGGCTTGGGAGAAGGATCCATCAGCCATTCCCGAAACAATCAGCCAGTGAAAACCCTATGAATAGCAGAGAAGCACTGACAATAGTGCCAGGAGTGGCACCATGTCAGGTAGTGTTTCGTTCTGTTGTACATAGTGTCACTATGAGTCGAATCTGACTTGATGGCACCTGACAACAACAACAAAAGACCAAGTGCTGCTGGACTCCATGTTCAAGGTCCAGGAAAATCCTTGCTTCTTAGACAGAAGCAGCCGCAGGCCCTTGTCAGGGTGGAGGGCAAATGTCCATCCTGGGGTAGGAGAATCTCCTGTTCTGAGTGCAAGAAGAGCTGCCTTAGGATGACAAATGTGTCTCCTTTCGTCCTACTGTGTCCATTGGGTTCCTCCCTTTGCTCCTCCCTGGCACTCTGTCCCCTCTGCTCTCCCAGCGTGCCTCAGCTCCCTTGTCGGGTGAAAGTGGTATGCCACAGAAAACATGAGCCTAGGATTTACTCAGCTCTATTTGACTCTTTTCTCTGCAGCTTTTCAGCTATGTGACCTTGAGAAAAGTCCTTAACCTCTCAGAGTCTTAGCACCATGTTTGGTAAAATGGTTTTGCCACCTCATAGAGTTATGAAACAAGAGAAATTGTGCATCAGACCTCTTGTTGTTGTTGTTGTTAGGTGCCGTCGAGTCGGTATCTGACTCATAGCGACCCTCATAGGGTTTTCAATGGCTGACTGTTTCAAGATTGCCATGGGAGTGGATTGCCAAGTCCTCCCATTTTTGCAGTCCTGGGAATTGAACTTGGGACCTCAGAGACTGCAGCGCAGCGCTCTACCAAACTGAGCTAAATCCCAGCACCTCAGACCTCTTAGCCAGGGCCAAAAACATTACAGACTTTCAACAAAGAGTAGCCAGAAATTTTAAGCTGCCTCTGCACGCTCTGCCTTGCCCAGTTCTCAGCATGAGCATAGGCTAACCCAAAACAGATTAGCTGTCCTTTCCTTTCTCCCCAGGGGTACCTGGGCCAGGCTGGGATTTTCCGAGAGACCTTCGCTCATAGAGAGAAGGACACCAAGGGATCACCTTCGCCGTGTAGGTTTCCCTGTGACAGCAGACAGCACCAACAGCCAGAATCCAGGCCCTGCCCACAGCCTCTCAGTACTTTCTGCTGCAGGCCTGGGGGCCCAGGAACGGGCAGCCAACCCCTCCGGCTCATGCCATGCTCTTCCTGTAAGGGTTTCTCTCCTCCTGGCCACACAGGTGACAGAACAGGGGCCTCCCAAAGACCCAGGCTTGGCTAATGCACCTGTCACCCAGATGGGAGGACTGGTGGTCAGGGGCTTGGTCCGGGACCCTTGGGATGCAGAAGCCTGGAAGCTGCCAACCCTACCCCAGCATCTCTCTCTCAGACCACCTAAGGCTCCCCCATGCCTGGAAAGCAGGCGTCTTCTCCTCCCTCCCAGCGCCCCAAGAGCTCACTCAGTACCTTGGGTGAGGAGGAAGGGGGTGGCAAGCTCCCCCAGCATCCCCGACTGAGTACCTGGCCTCCCCTGCTGGTGTCCACAGCCACCGCCTGTGCCTTTAAGAACGGCCACCCTGTGCCAGGGTCTTGACCTCAGCATTCTCAGCTGAGCAGGATTAAGGGACCATTTCTTGCCTTTGCAAATTCCTTCTCATTTCCATCCCCTCCCTCGCATGGAGACAGAGTAGCCAGTTGCTCCAACCAGTCCACTGAGAACAGCCCAAGAACTGGTCTAGCCTGGCAGCCCTTTCCCTCAGGGAGTAGAGGCTGCCTCTCTGATAGGGGCCTTGTGGCCAGGGAGTGGGGCCTCAGGGGCCTTAGGCTGTCACAGAGACTCCAGAAAGCCATGCAGAGCCTTGGGCCATGAAGGACTACTCAGATGTCATCCTCTGTGCAGAGGCGACCGAGGTGAGCAAGGTATGGGCCACATGGAACCACTGTCCCAAGCCCCGCGTCTCTCCCGGGCACCCCCGCCCTCCATCTTCGAACCTCTGCCTTCCAGACTGAGTTCTGCAATCCTGCCTTCGAGCTGGAAGCGGCGCTGCCTTGCCCTCCCCCGGCCTTCCAGCGGGATGCCAGCCACAGCGCCCGAGCTCCCTGGCACAGTAGCCACCTCACAGAGTGTCCTAGGGGTAGGCCAGGGCCCAGGAGCCGGGGACAGTGCTAGGGATGCCCCAGGAAGGGGCTCTCACACCCTCACCCTACCTGCCCACAGCCCGCCGGCCCCGCACGCTGCGGCCAGACTGCCGCTTCTCCTGCCTCTGCAGCCTCCTCCTGGCCAGCCTGCTGCTTCTGCTGCTGGGACTGCTGGTGGCCGTCATCCTGGGCCGTAAGTACCAGGGGCCTGCTTGAGAGAAGGGCTTTAGACACTCAACTGGCCCCCGGGGATAGAGCACCTCAGAATACCACCCCTCCACCCTCCTGTCCCCAGAGTTGCAAGCCTCCCCCACATCCAGGGCCACGGAGAGCCCACTACCTACCCAAGACATCACCAACCCCAGCACCACCCCTACCACCAGCACTACTTTCCTGTCAACTGCAGGGCAACAGGAAGCAGGCCTGAGCCCTCCGCACCAGGCCAGTGAGTACTGAAAGCAGCTCTGCTAGAGAAGGCCCAAGATGGCGGCAGGAAGGGGAAGTGGGACAGAGGCACCTTGGGGGGAAAACAACCTCTCCCCTTTTGACCTCTGAACTCTAACCTCCATCCCTGCAGCCTGTGGGGGCCTCCTTCCCGGCCCGAGGGGCTTCTTCAGCAGCCCCAACTACCCAGATCCTTACCCACCCAACACCCGCTGCCTGTGGCATATCCAGGTGGCCACAGACCACTTCATACAGCTCAAGATCGAGGCGCTCAGCGTGGAGGGTGTGGCCTCCTGTCTTTTTGATCGCTTGGAAATCTCCCCAGAGCCTGAGGGGCCCCTTCTCAGGTGGGTCCCACAGCGCGCAGGGGATCCTTTCCTGTCCAAAAGGGAGAGAACGAGAAAGCTGCAGCAGACCAGCTGGCCTGGGAGGAAAGGGAGAGACTTGATCTCTGGATCCTACTCAGTCCCCACCTTGCTGGGTGACCTGGGAAGGTCACTCCGCCTCACTGACCTCCGTTTCCTGTTTGAGCTCGGAGCCTCCATCACCCCAACCTGGCTTCTTGCAGGGTGTGTGGGAAGGTGCCTCCCCCGACACTCAACACCAATGCCAGCCGCCTCCGGGTGGCCTTCATTTCTGACAGCAGTGTGCAAGGATCTGGTTTCCAGGCCTGGTACCAGGCTATGGCCCCTGGGGACGGTGAGTGACTTCCACCAGCTGCCAGTTGCCTGTCCACTTCCCTCCCCTCCAGCCACACCCAGCACTGGGAAAAGGGGTGCAGACTCTGGGAGCTTCTGATTCCAGATGCCCCCCCCAGGGAGCTGTACCCAGGGTGAGTTCCACTGTGACCAGTTCATCTGCCTCCTCCCCGACTCAGTGTGCGACGGTTTTGTCAACTGTGCCGATGGCAGTGATGAGGCCAACTGCAGCGCCAAGCTCTCAGGTGCGGGCCCCGCCAGGTGCAGGGTGAGCATTGTCTTAGGGCACCTGACTCAGGTTCAGATGCCCAAAGATGCTCCCCAGCTCTGTCCCAGCCGTGAGCCTCAGTGTTCCCACTGCCAACCCCATTCCTGCCCAGGAAGTGTGTGCCCGTGGGAACGACCAGAACTCTTGTTCTGTGGTCACTGTGGACCTGTTATGGGGGAGCACAGATTCTGGCCCCTCATGAGCCCTCCTGCGTCTCTTACAGGGTGCGGGGGGAATCTGACTGGGCTCCAGGGCACTTTCTCTACTCCTAACTACCCACAGCAGTACCCTCACCAACAGGTAAGTGCAGTGCCATGGGAGCTGGTAGCACACACAGGGACACTGGAGTGCCCAGGTTAGTGTGCCTGGGAACAGCATGGCAGACATTGCCTTACACTCGGGAAGGTCAGAGATCAAGAAGGCCGGAGGGGGACATTATTAAGTACCTACTAAATACTGGGCTTGGATTTAGCTTAGTTGGTAGAGCGCTGCACTGCAGTCTCTGAGGACCCGAGTTCAATTCCCAGCACCGCAAAAATGGAAGAAGGGCCTGGCAATCCACTCCCAGGGCAATCCTGAAAGAGTCAGCCATTGAAAACCCTATGAGGGTCTCTATGAGTCAAATACCAATTCAATGGCACCTACAACAACAACAACAACAACAACAAAATACTAGTAAGAGATTTCCATGTTGGGTAAACTCGTCCATCTCTGAAACCAGGCAAGTTCAAACACCACTCCTACCTGGAGAGTCACCCATGATGGAAGCCTGGGGGCTGCAGCACCCACTCTCTGCCCAGTCTGCACTGGGCAACAAACTCCTTCTGGAGCTCAGCCTGGGTGCTGGGATTGGAACAGAAGGTCCCCATGCGTGACTCTGTCTGTGCCCTCCCCCAGCTTTGCACCTGGCACATCTCAGTGCCTGCGGGACATGGCATCAGACTGCAGTTCCATAACTTCAGCCTGGAAGCAGAGGACGAGTGCAAGTTTGACTACGTGGAGGTTTATGAAGCCGGCAGCTCGGGAGCCCCCAGCCTCCTGGGCAGGTACAGGGCTCCGGGCTGATGCCCCAGCCTCCGTGTCTGGGGGCCCCAGTGGACTCCCCAGCTTCATTGCCTTCTGCTGTACCAAGCCAGATGTCCCTTCACCCTCACCCCAAAATGGCATGTGCTTTCTCACCTCGAAGCCTTCACCCCCACAGTGCCCCATCCCCAGGAGGCCTTTTCTCCAACCTCTCCCAGCCCCAACTCTTCCCACTCCTAAGAGCCCAGGACCACCTCCCCACAAACCCTCCGTGACTCTTCCCATGGCAGAGGGGCTCAAGCTGGAGCCATTTAATATTCCATGGGCTGCCCATTGTGTCCTCCTCACCAGACCCTACTAAGTTCAATGACTCAGTGAGTGTGTCTCCCGTCACTCCTGGCATGGCTTGGAGGCTGGCCAGGGCCCCCTGCACAGGACACCTCTCTGCTCTGGACAGGTTCTGTGGAGCACAGCCGCCTCCTCTCCTCGTCTCTTTGCACCACAAACTGACTGTACTCTTTAGGACAGATCGGGCCATCAGCAGCAAGGGCTTCTCAGCCACCTACCAGGCCTTCAATGCCACAGAGAGTAGGTGCCCTGGGCAGTGGAGGGGCCTCCGGGGAACAGAAAAGGGCTCTGGATCTGGTGAGATCGTCAGATGCCCTCTGGAAGGCAGCAGGTATAGGCATGTCCCAGGGTATGGCCATGTATCTATGCCTACAGACCCCTGTGGGCCCAGAGAATTCTGCCAGGATGAAGTCTGCAGGGATCTGCAGTGGGTGTGTGACTTGTGGAAAGACTGTGCAGGTGATGGTGGCAACAGCAACTGCAGCAGCCCCTTGTTCCCACCCCCAGGTGAGGAGCTTGCCGGGCATGGAGGTCTGAGCAGGCTAACTTCCTTCCCCTTAGCAATCCTGCCGCACACTTCCGGCACCGCCTTCCCTCCTCCCTGATGGCAGAGCTGGCCTCACTCTCCTGACTCTGGGGCTGCTTCATGGAGTCCAAGCGATGAGGATGGGGTCTCTACTAGTGGGTACGTGGTCCTTATTGCGACCACAAAGGGCCATGGAAATCTGGGACTCAAGAGTTAGGGCTTTAGGGATCGGCCACCTTGTCACACACAGAGTCCCTCTCCATGGGCCTCCTCAAAGATGAAGGGAAAATCTTACCTGCAGTAGGAAAGTTTCTTTTTTTTTTTTCTTTATTCTTTTTTTTTTTTGCGGTACTGGGGGTTGAACCCAGGGCCTTGTGCTTGCATGCTCTGCAAGTGCTGGACCACTGAGCTGCACACCCAGCCTTTTTTTTTTTTTTTTTTTTCTTTACTTTTTGAGACAGGGTCTCGCTAAATTACACAGACTTCCTCTGGTCTGGAACTTGCTATCCTCCTGGCTCCGCCTCCCAAGCTGCTGGGATTACAGGCGTGCACCACCACGCCCAGCTACTTTTGCACTTTTTGAGACAGGGTCTCACTAAATTAGGCAGACTGCCACTGGTCTCGAACTTGCAATCCTCCTGGCTTGTTCTGCCTCCCAAGCCGCTGGGATTACAGGCATGCACCACCGCGCCCGGCATAGCAGGGAAGTTTCCTGCAGATGCCCAAGTGATCCCTCAAAATGCGGGTGCCCCATGTTCTCTGAGATCAAAGAGGCGCTTATATGATGCCCAGGGCTGGCAAGTGCTTAGAGTGGGCTCTTAGGGAGAGCAGAGCCCCTGGTGTGTGTACAACAGCTGGCTCTGTTAACCTCCTGGGATCTCACAATAACCCTATCTGACCCATGTGGGCACAAGGAACCACAGTAATGAAGTGATTTGTCTCCACCCTGAACTTCCCCTCCCCCCTGCAGAGCTGGCCTGTGAACCTGTCCAGGTGGAGATGTGCCTCGGCCTGAGCTATAACACCACTGCCTTCCCTAATATCTGGGTGGGCATGGCGACCCAGGAGGAAGTGGTAGATGTCCTCAGAGGCTACAAGGTGCTTGGCAGACACCAGGGGGGAGGCCACAGGAAGGGGAGGAGCCTGGGGAACTGGACACCTGAGGACCTGTCTCTTCCTCCTACAGAGCCTGACAAGTCTTCCTTGCTACCAGAATTTCCGGAGGCTCCTTTGTGGGCTGCTTGTGCCTCGCTGCACCCCACTAGGCAGCGTCCTTCCCCCATGCCGCTCTGTCTGCCAGGAGGCAGAGCGCCAGTGCCAGTCTGGCCTGGCACTACTGGGCACTCCCTGGCCCTTCAACTGCAACAGGCTGCCTGAGGCTGCTGGCCTAGAAGCCTGTGCCCAGCCCTGACCCTGAAGTTGGCCCCTGCCCTCTGTCTGCCCCATCTGCCTCTGCTTATGTAGGTGGGCAGGCAGAAAGAAAAAGGAAGGAGGGACCTTTGCACAAGGCTCTGCAATCCTCTCTGGGGTCACTCCTTCCCTGGCCCTTTACCTGCCTGAGCAGCTACAGGTGGCTGACCAGATCCACTCTGTGCCATCGGACATCTGGACAGCTTCCCACCCAAGTCTTGGACTCGATTTCCTATCTTCCATCTTCCCCTTTTCCATCTGCTTTTTAAAGTTCTCTGTCACCTGCCCTTTGGCTTTTTCCTTTAGTCAACAAAACTGTCTGAGTGCCTCCTGGCCGGCCAGGCCGTATTCCAAGCCTGGGGGACCGGCTGGCTTTCTGCCTCTGCAATTCTCCTGCTAGGCACTCTGCTGGCCCATCTCCCCAGGCTAGAGTCTTGTCCTTGGTGTCTGCCACCGCACCAACTCTCCCTCCTGCTCCTAGAAAGGAGGAGCCCTGAGCGTCTTGCCTCTCGGCTCCCTCTCTGTGTGGCTCAAGTCTCTCATCCCCTCCCCTTTCCCCCCACACTTTGGCCAGCCTCCGGGGCGACACCACGAGTTATTTCCCTGCTATTTCCCAGCCCGGAGATTTTGGCCCCTGAACAACTGGTTTCCTCCTGGAGTCTGGGAGGAGCAGAGCGGAGCCGGCTGGGAGCAAACCAGGACCAGGGAGACGGCGAGGGCAGGGGCCTCCTGGCTCGGGAGAGACGCAGGGTCGGGCGCAGGGCCAGCTGGAGGGTCTGGCGTAGTGAGCGCCCCAAGAAAGGCCGTGAAGAGAGCCAGCGGCCAAGGGAGTGGGGAGGGGGTGAGTTTGGCAGAGAAGGGATAATGGGATGGAGGAAGGAGCTGTGGGAAAGCCTGGGCGCCGCTGGGGGTGGGGGATGGGGAGCGGAGGATAGGGGGGCCGGCCTCCCGGTGTTCCGGGTGATCTTTGGGTTCTGGGACTGGGGCGCCCCCTCCTCATCTGCTCAGCCTCAAGGGCATGGCAGTGGGGTGGGGACTGTGCCAGAGTGGGGGAGCGAAGTGGGTCCCAGGAATCTGGGTCCCGACTCCAGTTCTGCCTGGCCCGCAGACAACAAGAGGACCCCGATATTTGGGCTCCCGGTGCCAGCACCATGAGGCTGCTCCTCGCCCTGCTACTCCTAGGCCTGGCGTCCGGTTCGGCCCCACTGGACGACAACAAGATCCCCACCCTGTGCCCGGGGCACCCTGGCCTTCCGGGCACGCCGGGCCACCATGGTAGCCAAGGCCTGCCTGGCCGCGATGGCCGCGACGGCCGCGATGGCGCGCCTGGGGCTCCGGGCGAAAAAGGCGAGGGCGGGAGGCCCGGTAAGAAGACACCTTCGCTGCCACCCATGGGGACATCCTAGACAGCCGGGCGATTGCTCTGACTCCGCAGTGTCTGCCGGTCTCTGCAGGGGTCGAGACTCCCGCCAGGGGTCGCTACTCCCCGGCCATTCCAGCCTGCGCTGTCAGGGTGGGGTGGGGGTGGAGGAGTTGACTCAGCCAGTGGGAGTCAGAACTCTTTGCCCAGCCCTTCAGATCTTCCCCAAAGCCCGGAGAAAGGGGGGCAGAGAAACTGGGGCGGAGGGAGGCAGGATCCGAGGACAGAGCGGCTGGGGAGGCTTAGCGAAGAGAACCGGAATAGGGATCCCTGGAACTGTCCTGCGCCCTGCTGCGGGCTCACCTGGCCATTCCACTCACCCTAACCTCTCCCCTTCCCCTGCAGGACTGCCGGGGCCGCGAGGGGAGCCTGGGCTTCGAGGCGAGGCGGGACCCGTGGGGGCCACCGGGCCTGCCGGGGAGTGCTCGGTGCCTCCGCGTTCCGCCTTCAGCGCCAAGCGCTCTGAGAGCCGGGTGCCTCCGCCGGCCGACGCGCCCCTGCCCTTCGACCGAGTGCTGATTAACGAGCAGGGACATTACGACGCCACCACGGGCAAATTCACCTGCCAGGTGCCTGGGGTCTACTACTTTGCCGTCCACGCCACAGTTTACCGGGCCAGCCTGCAGTTCGACCTGGTCAAGAATGGCGAGTCCATCGCCTCTTTCTTCCAGTTCTTCGGGGGGTGGCCCAAGCCAGCCTCGCTCTCAGGGGGCGCCATGGTGAGGCTCGAGCCTGAGGACCAGGTGTGGGTGCAGGTGGGCGTGGGTGATTACATTGGTATCTATGCCAGCATCAAGACAGACAGTACCTTCTCCGGATTTCTGGTCTACTCCGACTGGCACAGCTCCCCAGTATTTGCTTAGTGCCCACTGGAACGTGAGCTCCCTCTCTTCCTCCTAGAGGAGGGTGTGACATGACAGCCACACATCCGGGAGGGCTGGCCCCCCTGGAATCTGGTGACTGACCAGGAAAGTGGGGTAGGCGCCTCTACCCCAGCTTGCGGCAATGAATGGAGACAGAGGCTGACCGAGATGGGGGCAGGCAGCATGGGCAGTGGCTGGATTTCTGCCCACAACCAAAGCAGTGTGCAGTGCTGGCAAGTGTGGGCTCCCCGCTGATCTGGTCCAGGACTCCAAGGTGGGGTGCTCTCTTCCTGGTTCTCTGCCTCTCTGGGTCCTCCTGCATCCCTTCTGCTCCCAGGGCCAGTCTTTTTCTCAGAGGTCACTCAATAAACTTAAAAAACCTCCTTCCTACCGGCTTCAGCCTTTCTTTAGTGGCGGAGATGCCCAGCTTCTGAAGATGGCAGCACGGGGTTCACAGGAGAAGCAGCGTTCTTGAGTGGGATGGAGCATGGGGCAAGAGATACAGGCATCAGGCCCGTGGGAATGACAGACTGCTTCACAATCTGTTGTATAGGTTGGGAATGGGCGGCAGGGGGAGGACAGAGGGGTGCCCTCCTGGTGTGGGGCTCTGGCCACCCAAAGAAAGAGACACCTTTTTCTAAGTCAAAGATGCCGAGCCAGGTTGGCGCTCCTTCACCACACAAACCACTGCCTTTTGTGTTCAACAAAATAAACCCCAGGATTTTCATTCCTGGCTGCCCTGGCTGCTTGCCTGGTCCCTAGATGACTGGAAAGCTATTGCTCTGTCCCACGTGCCAGCTGAGTGAAGTGTCCTTGGTTGTCCTAAGTAGTTTCTGAAATGACCACAAGGGGGCGCACCAGCCCCAGAACGCAGCTATGGCTGGGTAGCTTTAAACTTGGGACTCCTGAGGTGGGTTATGGGGAGGAAGGGTATTAAGGGCTGCCAAAGGAATTTCAGATGAGATCAAGGAAAAGGGGGTCCTCTGCTTCCAGCACAGGAAGTTTATCTTCCCTCATAAAATGTTTATCCCCACATTAAACAGAGACTGGAAGGAGCCAAGCCTCCTCTTGCTCAGTTCCCTCTGTAGGGCTGGGGGAAGGGAAGAAAGCCAAGCCCTGTCTCAGGCCACCCCACTCTGAGGTGGAGGTGGAGAACTCTCCCCCACAGTGCTGGGCATGGCTTGGGTGGGCCAAGCAACTGAGTCTGAGGCTTGCCATAAAAGCCCCTTGGAGGCTCACCTCCCGGGACCTTCAGAGCCCTGGCCTGGCCCCGCCCCCAACCTAATGATGCAAACCAACGCTTGCCAGCCTGCTCAACCTCTCAAGCCCCTGAGGGGCCTCTCTACAGCTTCTTCAGGACCCACTCGTCTCCTCCCCCTCCAGAAGACAGTCCCAGGCATTATGCCCCTAGATGTAACCTACAATTAAGGGGCGGGGGGTCCCTCCTCTGCTGCTGGTCATGTGAAGGCAGCTATGATCAGTGAGGACTGGGCCCCACGGGTGCTAAAGAGCTAGAGACAGGCTTCTGGCTCCACCAGGTCCCACAGCCACACTCCAGCCCATCACAGTACCAGGCCCTGGGCCAAGAGACACAAGGACAAGCACCAGCTCCTCCAGGGATCAGAGGGCAGGCTGGCCTCAGCACAGAGTGGCACCAGAGGGAAAGCTGGGAAGGGTGACTCAAGGGGTAAGACGTTTACATTTAGCTCCATGAGGGCTTAATTTTGGCCCCCCCCCAAAAAAAAAAAAACATAGAGAAGATTTCTCCTGAGCCAGGCATGTGAAAAGAAAAATGAGAAAGGATAAGCAGGAAGCCAGCCATGCCCAGCATGGGCTTTCCCCTTGGCCCAGCCCTGCCTCCCTATCACCTCTCATCCCCACCTTCAGTTTAAGCCCTGGCCTCCCAGACACCATACCTGCCACAGCCATCCGTCACCTTGCCCAAGGACTCACCTTTGCAGGGATACACAAAGACGCTGTCATACCTGTCAACACTTTATTCATTGGAAACTGGGCACACAGACCCCTCGAGGAGCTGTATGCCCTCGAGGCATGCCCCCAGGTCCTGGCCCCTTCTGTTTGGACCCTAGTGAAATGGGCAGGCTGCCCTCCCCAGTGCCAGGGAGAGACAGAAGAATGCCATTTTTGTATTCGATGTGGAAAGTGAGAGGAATGAGTAGAAATCCCTCCTGAGGTTCCCTGTGGAGCTGGGGCACCGGAGGGTCTATGGTCCCAAAGGCAGGTGTAGATGCACACAGACACTCTCAGGGGTAAACTCCTGATCTATGGTTTTGGATCAGGTTGGGAGTCTCCTAAGATCATGACGGGCAGAAGTGGCTCTAAGGACACCTGAGAGAGTCTACCCCTAAACCTACCAGGAAACAGGGCCTCTGCTGAACAAAAAGGTTCAAGACCATTTCAAGGCCCTTCAGTTGCCAAAATACCCAAAGGACACTGATGTGTTGTTGCTGCAGAAGCTAGGGGGAAATGGGACGGAGACAGGAAAAGGACCTACACACTCACAACAGAAAAACAGAAGCAGAGAGGGGCAACCCGAGAGGCTGACATGTCGGGGAACCCTGGGCAGGCTGGAGGGGAGGGCGCTTGCATAGCGACATACTCACCACCCTCAGCATCAAAGGACCCACCACGTTCGGAGAAGCTATGTTACCCTGCCCCGCCCAGATCCTAGTCTTCCAGGGGACCCCATCTCCATGAGTGTATGGCTTGAAGCTTGACAGGGCAGCCACGGGGGCAAAAGGGATTCAAGCAAGGACCTGGAAGTGAGCTGTTAATGCTGTCCTAGCACAGGGGCCTGAGTGGAGCGTGGCGGATAACAGGCAGGGAAGGAGTCTTCAGAGGTAGACGTTGAGGGTCTGTAGGATGCCACGGCGGCAGAGTGGGCAATTACGATGGTAGACGGGGTGGCGCATCAGGATCTCAGTGCAGGCCTGGCACAGGCACAGGTGCCGGCAGGGCAGGAGCAGCACGGTCTTGCTCTGGTCCTGGCAGATGACACACTTCTTTCGCTCCTCTTGCTCCTTCAGCAGCTTCCATGGGTCTTGCCCTGCTGTGGGTTCCTCCTCATTGAGTCTCTCCCGCCCCCGGGTGAGCGTAGCTCTGCTGGTCCTGCCCTCCTCCTCTTCAGCCTCTGCTCTGGGTCCTGCTTCAGGAAGAGTGTCCTGTCCCTGGGTCCTGGCTGAGAACACCCTCTGAGGGCCACCTTGGGGGGCCCCAGGTGCCCCTCCTCTATTTGGCCAGCTGGCCAGCTGTAGGCTGAGGCTCCAGACTCGGCGCCAGGCCTCCAAACCCAGTGCTAGTCGGGACAACCGCACCACATCCTCTCGGAGCCGGTGGTAGGATGGCCGGGCATGAAGATGACTGAGTGCTCTGGTGGCCAGCCTCAAGGTGAGGTCCGGGTGCAACACAGTCACAGTCACTGCCAGCACACAAGCCAGCAATACCAAACCGGTAAGATTGACAAGCACAAAGCTGGCCAGGAGGCGGGCAGCGGAGGCCAGCAGCTCCAGGGCTAGTTGGCAGGGGGTCCAAAGGAGGATGGCCATGGCCACAGCACTGCTGGAAATGTGGGCCAGGAAAGCAGCCACCACATCTGTCATCCTCCACAGAGGCCCCATCACTGCGTCCCACAGAGCCAGCACCAGCGAGAAGAGGTTCTGAGTACCAATGAGGCAGATGTTGACCAGGCTGTTGATCACATAGGCCACCAGGCTCATGGCAATGGCACAGACATCACAGGCCTGGCGCAGCAAAGCATGGCCACTGGAGACAACATTGAGGACGCCCCGGTGAAGTATCTCCCGGCTCCGCAGTGCTCCATGAGAGGCCAGGTGCCCCAGGAGTTTTAGGCTCTCCAGGCCAGAGCAGCAACTATACAGCAGGGTACACAATGCCTGCAAGCCCCCAAAGGCGAACCGGACCAAGGCTTCAAACAAGGCCAGCAGAGAAAACAGGACACCTCGGCCCAAGTGCAGAAGACTAGTCAGTACCGTGTGCGGCAGGTTGTAGATGAAGGCCAGGAGCCAGGCCAGGGAAGCCACGAGGGAGGATACCAGCAGGAAGTTGAGATCCAACACCAACGTCAGGATGTCCAGCACCAGGCCCACCCCATTCACTACCAAGTACACAGCCTCCATGATAGGGCTCTGGAGCTTAGTCCAAAAGGAAAGCTGGCTCCTCAGTGAAGGCGTTGTCAAGCTTGTCAATACTTTGGAGAATCAGGGATTAATATGGAAGGGACGTGAGCAGTTTCTAACCCGGGGGGGAAAAATCTAAGGAAGCGGGTTAGAGGAGGGAAGAGGAGTCTTAGTAGAAGGAAAGGGGGCCAGGTGCTACTCCAAGAGTCCCAGTTTTGAAGGTGGGCTGGTTGGGAGAGAAGTTAAACATCTTTAAAGTGAAGGCGAGCCCGAGCCAGAAGGAAGATCTTAGCTTTGGAAGCCTGGTGAGGCGTCCCACAGGCAGGCAATGGGTCAGATCGGGAGGAAACCAAGAACGGAAGGGTCGGGATCGGGCCGGGCCGGGGCCAGGTGGGGGCGGCGCAAGCTGGGCGCGGGTTCGCGGTCCAGCTACGCAGGTGCCCGTCCCCGCCCGGCCCCTGTCCTCCCGTTGCGGCGCTTGGCGCCCAAAGGAGGAGTGGGAAAGGGAGTCAGTCTCAGCAAACCCCAAGCGCGGCCTCTACTCCGCTGGGCGCCGCCATCTTGTGTGCGAGGGGGTGGGGCAAGAGGCGAGACAAGGAGGGCGGGGGCGGGACGATGACCTCTAACCAATCGGTAAGGGCCAGATGCAAGAATATCGAGTGCTCATTGGTCCGTTTGAACGGCGCCCAACCCTGCTTTCCCAGGAGAGGGGCGGAGACATAATAAAAATCCCTACCCGCTCTGAGGCGGTGATTGGTCAATTGATGGACAGTGTCCGAATACGCCTTCCTGGTCCTGCCCCCTAAAAGAGACGGACTTAGATGCGGCTAAATTTGGAAGATCTTTTCCTGGCCCTGGAGCGTGAGCTCTTTAGGCTCAGGACAGAGGTCACCGCCTCTGGGCTGGGCTCTGGGATAGTGCCGCCCCCTCATCCCACTCAGCCCTACTCCCATCCTCTTTTCATTCATTCATTGATCTTGTCATTCGTAGAACCTTGTGCTTTGAGAACACAAAAATCATTTAAGATACTGCCTGTCCTCAAGCAGTTCACAAGGGGAAACATCGTTACAGGAGAGCCCCAAACTGCTATTCCATACTTTTCTCAGCAGGTTTTTGCAGCATCCTGGGGCAATTGTTGTTGTTAGGTGCCGTGGAGTCGAGTCCGACTCATAGCGACCCTATGTACAGCAGATTGAAACACTTGCTGATTCTGTGCCAGGCAAACGATCTTATTTATGTTTAAACCCATTGTTGCAGACACTGTGTCAATCCATCTGGTGGAGGGTTTTCCTCTTTTCCGTTGACCTGCCACTCTTCCAAACATGATGTCCTTCTCCAGGGATTGTTCTCTCCTGACTACATGTCCAAAATATGTAAGACGCAGTTTGGCCATTTTTGCTTCCAAGGAGCACTCTGGTTGTACTTCTTCTAGGACAGATCTGT